>JAVTVY010049162.1:0-233314 GCA_036873755.1 Hanleya hanleyi
CTTATGAATGGCGAAGTGTACGCAAATGGAACGACGGCCGTCGACTGAGATCTGCTGAATATCGGATCTGACACTTGGATTCAGAAACAGGACAGGAACTATATGATTGGCCGGATGTTCTTCCAATTTTATCCACCAGCCAATGAAAATAATAGCCAATGATTTCTCTTTGAAAATTTGAATTGACCAATGAAGGGCATCAAAACAGAAATATATCCCGGGATGCACTGCTGATTCTATAACAATCCAATATTGACCCACAAATGTTGTATTACAAGGCTCAGATCGGACGTTTAGTAGCCAACCCTCAATAATCGGAAGACCTTATTCTCGTGAAACGATTAGCATCAAAATCGGAAGAAATAAAAAAATAGATAAAAACAAACTAGCTTTTGCAAAAGAGACGTCGTATTTTTTAGTGATGCCGTGATGGTGGATCATAGTTTTTTCTATAAATAATTGCTTGTTTCTATACTACGATTGATCAGCAGTAACGTTAACAGATCCAGAATCAACACGGCGTGTCAGTTAGCCATTGTAGCAAATCAGAGATAACACAAACAGATAAAACCTTCTCAGTTTCCCTCTAGTTAAAAAAAAGTCGTGGAATATGTCTAGGAGAATCTATACAAACTAGCTGAGAGAAAATCTTTCCTACCTTTATACAAACCACATCATGTGTGGTGGATGTTTAACGTAGCTTGATACGAGATATCAATGGAAAATAGCCTGGAGCAGAACTAGTATTTCGTGTCTTAAGACGGTCTGTGGAGACGATTTGAAGACGCCTTCAATTAGTACTGACATTAGACGTATGTCAAGCTACTCAAGCCACAACCAATTGTTAATTTACTGGTTTGACCAACATGGGAAAATATTAAACAGAATCGGAGGACAAACTTTCACATATAGGGAAAAGAATCACAATTCAAGCGTCGTCCTACGGCAATATTCAGCCATCGTCCATTAAAACATTTCCACGTTCATAATCCAAAGACCTAATTCATATAACAGCATTAGCACCAAATTATTTGCGGACGACAGTCATACCCAAAACGAAGAGCAAATTTAACCAGTGAAACAATTATATGCTTCCGAATAAAAACTATTTCGTATATTCCATGACTAACCATGTAAAACATAAGATTCAAAATAATGGGAAATATAACATGCGTATCACAGAAGATGGCAAAATATATAACAGTATGTGTCTATCCGAGTATTCCAGATTTTCAATTTATAGTGATATATCGTAGAAAAAAAGTTTGATGGATGCCGACATAACAGCTGTCAAAATGGTTGTCGGTAAATCTGTCAAGAGTTTTGCCAGGGGTATCTTTGATATTGAAACCTTTGTCTCCCACTTCTGACACCTTTATGTTTACCCCGAAGGTATGGAGGATAAACAATTTCAATTTTACGACACATCTTTTCCCGGGTCAATTTCTTGACCTTTAGCAAAGAAGCTATTAATTAATGGTTTCGGGGGACAGTTAAAGATGAATTGGGCCGTAAAGTCGTAAAAGCAAACAACGACCAAGTTTACTGACATATGTTTCGCTGTTTACGTGTGTGTATGCTCTTAACACCCAATTACTACATTTTTGCTTAAACGTATTCTTTTAACTTGTGGTCCATTGGTCAACAGGGCTGTCCTTTTTTGACAACCAGATCTATTTACTCCCTATCGTTAACATGACGACAAGAGCTCTTCATTCATACCCCCTTACTCATAAACTCATCACTAATTTAACTGAAAAACTTATACTGATAAAGTTTTCCTAATTAAATGAAGACCCGCGCATAAAAGACGCCATAAGGTCAGTCACGTGATCAGCCTTTAACCTCTTCGATTTTCGCTATCGCGAATTTTCACGTGGATTTGGTCTTTCAGATCGCGGGGGGTCAAGGTTTGCTTCATTTTATGATGACATCTTCTATCGTACTCGACATAAATCGCACTGTGTCTGGTTTCTATCATCGGTTAGGGCTCATCAACAACTTTTATCTTCCTTGCTATCACAAAAGGTTTTAATTACACCGGCCACCGCATCGGTGCGACTGTGAACTACCGAGATCTTCCGATAGATGGCGCTTTAGTGGAAACCACCATCTGCTATTCGTTAATGGCGACCGGGTAATGTACCCGACGACATATTGACAAGATGAACTTTAAATTACGGCCACTTTTCCTCTCAATTAACTGTGTCGAAAATGATCTGTGTTTTGAAAGTTACACCGGTACGAATTCCCACGCCGACGCTTCCAATTCTATTATGCTTATTACGCTTCCTATACATTGACTAGAAGCAGCAAGTATGATTCTTCAAACGCAACAAGGTTTTTATCGAAGTGTTGCTCACACAAATTATTGAAGCATCAGATACCAGCGTTGAGTCCGGCATTTAGTAGTCATCCACCTGCGTCCAAATTCGATGAGAAAATTACCAAATAAGCATAAACAACGTAGTTTCTAGCGGTCAACACTTTTCAACGATGTCGACAAGACATCATTATGATGCTGTCGTCAAATCCGTATCAGGTCTCTGACTCCATCCTCACTTAACTTTTGCATACGTGGGTTAGGGAAAAGGTTTCGGGACGCACGGACGACGTAGCCTGCACGCTCAGAAATATTCAGGGAATAATCCTGAATATATCATGCTGCACATCCACATCTCAATTCCAGGGATTTTACCTGAAATCCAGTGATAATTTCCTGAATTTCAGAAAAAAACCCATCCCAAAATGAGAGGATTTTCCCTGAAATTCAGGCAAATTTACCACCCTGATTAGTAAGTTCCAGACCCTATTCGGGTACGTAAAATTCAGGTAATTTAGCTTTAATTCATGGATTATATACCTGAATTTCAGGAAATTATCCCTGGATTTCAGGTAAAATCCCTGAAATTGAGTTGTGGATGTGCAGCCTGATCTATTCAGGATTATTCCCTGAATATTTCTGAGTGTGTGCGCATCTACATAATATTGATTATTTACCATGAGCAATTGCATGGTGATAAATGTAAGAGGGTGGAAACATTTACGACGTCTGGTGACTAAAAAGCATGCATATGATTGCGCAGGAAAGCCTTCCTCGGCACATCACATCGCGACTAGAATACGGAGGTTTCCAAGACGTAGCCTTGGAATCTCAGACGCGTTTTTATTGCAGATGTTCATGTTCATGTAGAAACTATGAAGTAACCATATCCTAACATAACGTTCAATGGAAGTCATATATGATTGAGCGAGGGATAATAGTCATAGCATTTGTTTAAACAGTGTAATACCTAGATGAGAATTTTTTCAAGACACTAAAAAAATGTATAGCTGTGATGATAAATTAGGTAAGAGGAAGTTATGAATCATATAGCCATCATCGTTATCTTAGCCCTCACAGCTTCATGCACACAGCAATTTAATCAGAGCCGCATAACGACATAAGGAACGTTTGTCTGGTAGATAAGACCTCCAAGTCCATACTGTTAGAATAAACCGAACGAGATGGACTTCAGACTATATTAATAGCTTCGTACATCTAGGCTTGCATGAAATGAAACAGGCAGACAGGAGTGAAGCTTTAGATATATATCACTGCCCAAATATGAGAGGCATCAGCAACGGTTTACAGTGAACTTAATGGCTCCGTTATAAAATGGTCCATCAAAGCTTTGAACAGAACAGGTATGATATTATACTGTTGAGCTGTCCCATAACTGAGAACAGAAGAATTTCTTGGTTTCGGGAAAGTTTAGAAGTTCTAGCTCACAGAGATAACTTCCCAACAACGCCAAATCTTCGTGTGTCTTCTTTTGCAGGCGATGGGATGGACAATTTTCGATATAGTTAAAATTTCCAGCTTTCAATATACATGTAGCTACAATTTCAAGCTAAGAACTTCCGTCCATTACTATACGATCGCCCCTAAAAAGGTGGAAGTAAAATGGAAAACAGGTGAGGAATACAGCGTGCATTTGAATTATTATTCTATTGGGGTTTTTTGGGGGGGTTTTTTAAGTCACGTCTAAACCCCATCTGGCATGGAGGGCTCACAACATCGCGTATTCGGTCGTTTCTGTATATATTTTTTCGCATTTCTCTAGCCTAAAATCGCATAGAAGTAATTAATTCGGTCAAAACTAATTATTCTCTATCATACTGAATAGTTTTTCATAGAAAACATCGAATAATAAAAATTCGGGAAATCGGTCTAAAATATAGGTGAAAATTGGCTTCCGAATATATTACGTCACCGGGACGTCATCATGGTGGCCATCTTGGAATTTTTTTACATTTTCTTGTAGAGCTTGACCCAAATATATATGGAAAACTTCAGCCCTCTACCCCAAGGGGTAACGAAAATAATTAGAATGCAGGGAGGCGAAATGGACCCCCGGTCAAGGACAGACCCCAGATCGTCCAAGTCTGGTAGGGTTAAATAACCCTGTTATATAAGTAGCATTACAAAGCTGAACGTGTGAATAAAATAGCTGACTATTTGAACCAAGCAGCCCCATGTTAGCCGTCAGATAGTGCTAAGATATTAAGATGGATTGCAAATGAAGTTGTAAAAGTTTAAATTGAGATTGATTGCCCTAGGGAGGCCTTGTGTAAATAATTACATGGTGGCCAGTGGTAAATGATCGCAACGACACATTGTGACATGGGAGATTCTCCTCTAAGCACCCGTAGTTCACTGATAGCAATGGGGGACGGCGGTCAACGTCATTCTCATATGTCACCTGGTTAACTGACGCGGAAGAGCCATGTGAACGGGGTAGCCCTTCCCACCTGTTGGCAAGTGTTGCCAGAGAAGAACTGCTCGCAAAAGCCGAAAGCTAATATCCTTAATGAACACAGTATGCTCTTGAAACGTCTAGCCGGATAATACTTGCAGCAGGCTTGAGTGCTTATCCATGCTAGTCTCACTGAAGACACAGGAACCTACACTAAATATCCCTGTTCTCGTTTCATCAAGGAGGTAAACCGTGGAAAACATAAAACTCCACACCTTAAATTACACGTGTTCGGTATAAAAGAGCCGGTATTTTGCTATACCCCGGAAACTACCTACTTTGATGTTAATGTTATGCGTTCCTATTTCGATTATGTATACTGGCTTTTCATCAGGTTGAGTTAGCGGTTTAATTATAACAACGACAACTCGCTAACTATAATTAGTGTTTGCGGCTCTTTCTTACCACTATATATGTTCATTGTGAGATTAATAGAATCCATGACATTGCATGTTCCAGTGCATCATTCGTATATACAGATAGCGTACGCGACAATGGACTATTGGTAATATATATCATTACATGTGGGAGGAGGGGGCATATTAAAATAGAAATACTTCAGAAACTAGAAACGTTTAATTTGCCACACTAGCAGTTTTTAAAGTTTTGCAACACTTATCTTATCCAGGGCCTTACATTATGCACTGCAAATTCAAGTGCTGTAAACCCAAAACGGATGTCCAAGGAGTAGCAATGTATTTCGCTGTTGTGAATTGCCTTATTCCGAGCAACAGCTTTCACAGAATGGATGATTTTTGCGTTTTAATGCACCTATTGAAAGCGCGATGGAAACTGTCATTTCGAATTGAGACCACGGACAAAGAACAGATCGTCTATATGGGGTATACACGCTTCGAGAGAGCTGCTCTTCTCCGTCAAGTTCGCATGATGAGCCTTGAATAATATAGAAATTCCCTCACTCTTGGTGTCTTCAATTTATGTCAATTTACTTTCTTCCCGCTCCACGTATTCCCGTGAATCATAATGCCGAGCGAAATCTTACGTCTAGGGTCAAATCTGAACTGTTAATAGCAGACATTCCACGACCTTTCGTCGGCAATATTTTACATTTAAGCAAAAGGGGCGACGCAACAAAACATGTCAACAAGTGAACTTAAATACCTCAGGGTGAGGGCTATATGAAAACATGTCAATTTTTTCAAAGGTGTTTATTTCCCCATTCATTAAAAAATCTGTATTAGAACGTCGTCCCCATTTAACCGTCATTGATACCGATCTAGGTCGCATGATTTAGTTGTAGAAGGGTACACTCTAGACAGACGCGTCTCACACCGAACAAATGAAACGTATTTTTTCTTCAGGTAAAATATATATTCATCATATATATGTGACACTTTTAAAAATGTTTTAGCATAAGCTCTAACCCGAATGTTGCGAGCTTTCAGATGACATTCAACATTCAAAGAAAATGCTCATATGTTCGTCTGTTAAACCATACACACTGGGCGGCAATACACGAAAGCCAGATAAACATTACGGACGATTACCTCCGTTTTAGATGAACCCCAGACGTCATTTAATTGATAGACATTCTCTTTAGAATTTTCATTTGTTATAGACTTAATTAGCGAATATAAAGATAACATTTCTGTCTCCACGATTTCGCCGCAGGACCTAATTTGTGACTTTGAAAAGAAGTAGATAATTTATTGTTGGCAATAGTGATATGCTACCAGTACATAATACGCTTTCTAACTTCTAACCTGTGCAGTAAACATGATCTACTAAGAACGGAGATTATATCGTGCCAAACAAAAAATGCACAAAAGAATTTCAAGCTGCATCTACTTCCTCCTGCAGCATTACTCTACAATTTATTCCCGAATTCAACATATTCCTTTAGTTCCTAATCAGACTGCTATATGTAATTTCAATTCAAAGTATAATTCAAACTGCTGCATCGTCGCATGTGTGGTCTCATATGTTATGCGTATAGATGCAAAAAAAATGAACAGACAAAATTAATTCGCGTGGAGTCTTCTTATTCTCAATGTAAGTCCCTGGTGATAAGAGTTACATGAACAAATTGAAAAGACACGAAACAATAAGAGAAAGTTCGCGTAGTATATGTTTGCCAACAAAGTTTGCCGATGTGGCGACTTTCTAACTAATTCAAACGTATATGTACGAATCCGTACCGGTATACTTCCAAATAGTGGATCCAAACAGATTGGAATGCACGTGCAACCTCTCATATAGCAAGCGTCAGGTCCGACATTCAATATTTAGTCGTGGTCCGTGAAAGAATTTCCGCATCAATACTCGACAGTTAGCACCAATTCCAAAATTTTATGAAATAAAAATATTAAAAACACAAAAGGGTTTCCTATAACGCTATATTAAACCTTAATTTTCTCTCTCTCTCTCTCTCTCTCTCTCTCTCTTCTACAAGAGAGAACAGTATTCAATGGTGCCATCAAGACAAAGTTCTTTATAAGAAACATCCCAGCCATTTGACCATTATTCTTTATCCCAATCTATTTCCAAGTAGTTTTCCAGGGTATGTATCTCCGTCACGCTTTGATTGTGCCTGTTCATTCGAAAACCATGGAGATGTAAAACACATGATATTCAAACTGTTCCTAGCCTCAGGTTAAGCGGAATTAAACACAAGTTATGAAACGTACCTAATGCCACAGACGATGAGGTAAAAGCGTAGTATTAAATAGGTACATGTACTATCCTAAACACGGATATTAAAAGAGAAATTTTCTGGTTGAAGATTGAGAACGCAGGCACGTTTAGTTGCTTATTGCGGCTGAGTTTTGCAATTATCTTTGGTTCAATTTGACTGCAGAATAAATAACATCCACACATTATTGGAAGCACTGCCTGAGATACTTTTCAAACAATCGGAGTCCTTGAAATGATAAAGCTTACTAAAACATAACAACTCAGTGTTCAGTCAACTATGACCCAACTAGAATTTCTCCATAAATTCACATTAGCAGTGTCAGTTTTATTGCTGACAGTGGCAGTCGATCTTTCCGTTCTCAATGCTAGGGCAACGCTAGCAAAATATTTCAGAAGCTTTTGAATTTTTTTATTTTTTTTTATATATAAATAAACACCACGTATCTCGAGTGAATTTCTCGACTGGAATCCTTTGACAATCAAAGTGTGATATCCGATCTAATACATGAGGAATGCAATAGAACGCTTTTCATACTGTAATTAGTCCGCTAGTGGTTTTGGGCTTTGGCGGCCATTTTCCATGTTTTTGCCGATTTTCCCAGTAGATTATCTCCCTTTCCTAGGCTAAGAAATCAAGATTTCCTTTAAAAGTCTTCTAGCCGAAACTTTTGCTCAGCAACATTCGTCAAATTTGATGAATTTTGATAGAGATTGTTATTATCTTCAAACGGTTAGAATATAAGACAAAGTTAAATAATATTTACATGATCCTTTCATGAATGTGCTTCAAAACCAGGGCTATTGCCTGTGCTTTCTGGGTTATCAAATGGAGCATGGTTCAGTCCATTTAACCTATAAATTTTTTTCCTCATAATACACAATTATGAAGGCAACAACACATATTATTCAAAAAGTTAATTACTTTGATTTACCAGCAGCGGACATCCTTAAATCACACTACTTTCTCCACAAACTGAAATCCCCTGCAGTTATACTTAGAAATAGGGTTCGTGACCCACACTATTTCCTGGCTTCAACTGCCTGATAGATTTAGCCTATATGAACACAATCCATTTGGCCAACGAAGGGAAAACGCAAGAAAATCCATTTTCAATTAACGAAAATATATCAAATTCAACGCGTCTTCTTCAAAAATTAGACCACTGGGTCAGGATGTCATATGTGATTCAGTTAGTACTCGTGTTGATTCGTTTGTCTGTAGTGCTATTTCGATGGCCCCAATTCTGGGAAAACGGTCTCGAAAAAACTTCAATTATGAACATGATTTAGAAACACCAGAGTATTTATTGTATCTGAAGTAAGATGTAGTTATTAGATTATATTTTACTAAATGTTATGTCATACACGTCAAAGTATGCTGTGCACGCCCACATGTATATAGTGTAACCATATGTTAGCTGCAAGGACCGGGCGTCAGTTATTACAGAGGATGTACTTTAAGAGCATTCACAACCAGACGAACAGAAATGCGGTCTATCTGGGACGACTGTGCATGCAACATCCATATCATGCCCATACAATACATGTAGCATTTTGGATAAAGTCTGCTATTGCGTCAGTTCAGATGGGGACAAGTTTTGCGATGAGGTTGGAACTTGAACGAATTATCAATTACCGTTTGCAACGCAATCCTATTTTGAGAGACAGTAAGAACGACATCGTTATCATACTAAAGGTCGCAAGTTTATCTTACACAAACCTATTTATCGGTCTAATTTATCGTTCCATGCCGTCAAACTTCAAGGGCCAATGGAATGGATTAATAATCTCGTAACGGAACTTAAATCGACTGAATCGAAATCTCTCTTCAGATATATAATATCAAATCATATCTGATTGAAAATAGTTTATAATTTGTTATATATTCAACGTATAAGCATCCGGTGGGCCAATGCTTGCAGACCAAATCTGACTATATTATGTATATATATTTCTTTCCTTTTTTCCTATTATTTCTTTTCTTTTTATATAAAGATTCATAATTCACCTACCATGTCATAATCATTACATATTTCCCGACTGTTGCGTAATCGAAATTGTCATTTTGTTTATGGTGAATAAACTTGATTTGATTTGATTTGATTTGATTTGATAACAATGCTCTGATTTATTGCTCTTTACATGTACCAGTAATTTGTTCCTGGAAAATAGGTCAAGGTCAGTCATCTCTATCAGGTTTCTGGTCTATTCTCAATTAATTGCATCTTGAACATGAAGTTGACCTTGCGAAAAAATGTCAAGGTCAGTCATATTCGATAGTTCTTATCAATTGCTTATGGTATAGATTTGAACAATGCAGATAAAATCCTTCGCGAAATATTGTAAGACATATAACCCGAACTTGGGTCAAGGTCATTCATTTTCAACTTACTCGCTCATCATTGCTGATGCATATATAGTATTAATTTGAAAAGCCTGGCTATAATTCCTTGAGATATATCATAATAAGGAAAATGGACAGACGGACAGACAGACGACGGCGATAATACCTCTTGGCCCGAGAGGTAACAGTGTGGCAAATATATCGCCGTCATGTGAGAATTGTAGAACCTTGTGAACGTTTGAGGGTGGAAGATCTTATCAGTAAGTAGCTACCACGATTTCAACGCGCTAAGAAAAACCATTGACAGATGCTGACTTGATTTTGGAGTTTTAACCACCGGCGATTGACCGGGGTGTCATATAGCACAATATGTCCTCCTCCCAGACAACACCATGACAGATGGGATGCCAAATGCCTCAGGCATCTGCAATCTTAGCGATATCAGGAAGGGACGTCTGCGAGTAATCTTTTCAAACTAAGAAGCAAAGAGAACATTTGCAAAACTGATAGACTTGTACCTTGTTGCCAGATTCCCGGAGATCTGAGAACAAGCAATGAGTAGCAATCTGGCCATCACAGACTGGATGATCGATCCACATCTGGATCGGTGACGTCCGGCGGGCATGTGCACAAAAGTTAATTTCCTCGAAAAAAATAGCTGAATGTCATCGCAAGCGTCGTCACAATTCAGTTGTTACAATCAAATACTTTCAGTGAGCGCCAATTTACCGTGAATTTTCAAAAATCTATTTTATAAAATATACCTGGGCAGTATTTAATTGTACCCAAAACGGCAATCGTATGTTTTGGTCGGATACCCTTCGACCCAATATTGTTAGGTCGCAGCAACCAAATACTATTGGCAGTGTAACAGTGACCATTAAACAGTTTGATGAATCGAAGAGACATGGCCATTTGTTCTCGCGTTGTCCAAATACACAGACTGACAGGAACACCCATGATCAAACCGTATACCTATCATTCGTGACGGAACGTATGAGTCGAAAAGATTAAACGGGGCTTGCCACAAGTCGAATTATGTCTTCAATGATATATAACATAATATTACAGGGCTCAGTATGTCGCTTAATAATGCGATATAAAGAGTAAGAGAGAGATTTATATATATAACCCCGATTATGACAAAGAATGTAATGTTATAAAACACATTTTTGTCGTCCCGTCAAGGCGACCCCCACCGATTATGACATAGCCTACACCCCTACTGTTGCCTGGTAGGTTTTCAGCCTTCCGGACCCGCTAATCTCGGAATAAATACGAATGTGACAGGAAACGTGTGAAGATTTCGAACGTTTGTCTCTGGAAACAAGTCAAGGAGGTCGAAGTTTGCCGACTTGGTTTCACCTTCTTATTGCGAAGAGGGTCATGGCCTTCGCAGTGACTAATGTAAAATAATGACAGAGTTTTACGGCATGTTTGTACAAGAATAGCCCAGATAAGTCTAAAGTTTGTGAAATTTTGAGTATATCAACCTGGACTATCTGTCAATGAACGCAGCAGTATATGGATCTTATCGCCCAATTCTACGTCAATTTTACTCCAATTATTCAACTTTCCCAGCCTGACCAGAGACGAGTACCGGAACTATCAGCTGAACTCAATTTTGATAAAAGATTGTAGAAGCACTATTATTAGGAAATAACTTTTGGGGATAAACAATGAATACTTCCTTACCTTGTTAAATCAGAAAGAATGACAAGCGGTAACGACATTTACTACAACGTACAAAACGACACGCATTAACAAGATAAAGGGATCGGATGCAACTATGAGTTTCATAGATTGGCCACTAGAAAAAAATCATGACAAACTCAGACTGATTAATTTTGCTAACTAGTTTCACTGCTTTCAGCAGTTTATCAAAGCATCATTTTATATATATAGCTAGTCTCTTGCAGGATAGAAGCGGTCAACAGTTTTGAATGCTACCGACAAGACATCGTGATGTTCTTCTCGTCAAAAAAGCTGAAGACCAAAATTATTACACTACCCATCCAATAAAATATTAATAGAAGTTGTTCCAATGTCAAATGGCACCATCGTCCCATGTCAGAGCAAGTTCCACATACATCTTCACTTTCTAACGTGATTCGGAATTTCGTTCGACTTGAGATAATGGGCCAGTGATTAATTTTGACTATAGAAACACCGGACTGTTAACCAACGTCATTGGGAATAGTTAGCTGCTACTATTTGGTAATTATACAGAATCGTATAGCAAGGCACCGTCAAGACGAAATCGTAAAGTATCTACAGGGAAAACCGGACAATCTCAACACCTGAAAATGTATGGTGTGTCGACCAAACTACAAGCGTCATTTTAATATTCAGCCATCCTCCATTAAAGAATTCCGCTTCTATAATCCAAAGACCTAATTCATATAACAGCATTAGCACAAATTTTTTAAAAAAAGTCATAGTATACATAAACATAAGCTAGACTCCTGCTTTCCAAGAGAGAATTGATCAACAATTTTCAATGATGCCGGCAAGACATGCAATATGCCATGATCTAGAGAAACCCAAATTATGATATCAATAAAGACTTGTTTAGAGCTCATGTCAGAGAAACATCAAGTCATAGCAAGCGTCAGATCCGACATTCAGTATTCAGCCGTCGTCCATAAAAGAGAATGTTCGAGACAATAATCGAAAGATTTGCACAGGTATGTGGTGCGGAGGGGTGAAGGTGGGAGGTGGGGGGGAATACCTGAACCACACTCTCAATAAAGGATCACCAATGCAATGGAATCGTACAACACTGGTGAAACACAATCGTCGAAAACACAATCGTCGAAAGAATGGTTGATATCGGTGGTCTGAGACTTGAACATAGCATGTGATATTCGATATACATGGATGGAAGCTCAGGGACACCTAAAGTGTACGTTGTCAGATGACGTTGATAAACAATGTTTGCAAGTGATTGTATCGCTGGAATCCAGGTGATACCATGTACACAGAAGGGAGTTTTGTTCTGGAGACAATTAGCTACAAAAGAAGTGTTGTGGGGACTGGATACAAAAGAGGACCTTCTCGCGACAAGTCTATCAGTCTGACACGGCGGGTATCCTTTTCTTCAATTCTTACAGCTATGTATTATATCAATAATATCATTGCTGTAATTATGTTGTTATTTTACCCGCTCCCTACTTCAAAGTGCCTATTGATTTCGCCTGTTACAGCATGATAAATGAATTCTCTTCGAACATTTGTTATTCCATTCCATTCTAAACTAGATATCTTAACCTGCAAAAGTTTTTTTTGACGTAAAACACCGGTCAACCAATACGCTAGCATGGGGAAAAGGTCATTAAATAGCAATCATTTTGCTGAAAGTCATAACAAAGACTGCTTCTATAAGTTGCTTCTAATTCACCACCTACTCTGAATGCATCTAATCAGATAGGTGAGAAAGAAATCTCAAGGACTTGGTCTAGAAAGCGGAATTTGAAATTCAGTTTGAGAATAAAGTCATTAAGGTAGTAAAACGTGGCAATCTTGAAATGCAAAAACAAACCCCGGCTCACCACGTACTAGTTAGTACATTGCATTCGTCATTTAGTCAGTGAGGTCCATTTTCTCAAGTTTTCACCTGGGTATATAATTATTTAGGTCAGAACGGACGTGAATAATTAGTTTGACCAACTTAATATATCATTCCTTGCATTCCGAAAGAGAACGAATCCTCCATACTAAGCGAAGAGAGCGACCCAAAATACATTTTATGGTTATTGTTCGAGGAATGACCATCTCAAGTTTAGCACGTCAGTACAAAGACTCTTAGTGTTCCCCCTTTACAAATACGATAAATGAATAGCACAGGCTGTCTCGTAAGTTTGTGGAAGACCTTTCGCTCAGTATATTTGGATACATTAAAATATTTGCTTGCTCCACATGCACAAGGTCGGAATTTTACAGAAAAAGGAAAGAAAACTAATTTTATTTTCAGCTCGGTTGTATATATGACACCATGTTGATTAGGTACTTCATTCAGTGCTTTTCAGAGCAGTGGGGCAACCAAATATAGCGTAGATCCCCCAGCTATCTGTGTCAACTTATTCTGAGCCGCCTTTGCGACAATCAATGTCAACGAGCAATGTGTCATTCTGTAAAGGAGAAAGGCCGAGTAACTGTACATTCGTGAAAAAGAATCGACGAGGCGCGAAGCGCCGAGTCGATTCTTTTTCACGAATGTACAGTTACGAGGTCTTTCTCCGACTTAAACGTTAGTCCAACGATAATGTATTTACTTCTTCGTCTTACACGAAGAATGAAATGAGCTATGCCAAACCGAACAAATTGCCATGATATAGGCCCAGGTAATTACATGTGTGGAACCATTCGAACAAGAACTGCAAAGGGCCAAGTACGCACACTGTGCCCGATTGACGGCGTCCTACATGATGGACAGTCCATCACATGGGAAGGAATTTACGCATACGCCTACCTGGGCTGCTGTTTATCTATTCAACACAGAAAAATCGTCCCCTGATGTCGATGGCGATAAAAATCTTACACAATGGCCGTATTGTGTAACACATCATGGTTGTTTCAGGACAAACAACACATTTGCACACGAAACAAAACTTCCACAACCCGTTTGACTGGTCCGAAACTTTCACGTTATCGTTACAAAAATTTGTAACCAAAAAAATATATGTAATTGATATATACGTGTCACAATCTACAATACGTGAAACGCATATGAAGCAAAACATGCAGACATACAAATTACATATCCATATGTCGATACGCATGATCTCATACCAGGCCCATAATTAACGGAATATCTGACAGGAATTCACCTTTACCGGTACACATTTCACTTGTACCCACACATATACGTACGGCAGAAAATTAATGTGTTACGATGTATAGACGCGTCATATTTTGACTGCTTAGTCTGCAATCAACGCCTAGCAGGCGACAACCAAAGATTAGACCTATATTTGAGACGTTCGTAAAGTTAGACCGCGGTTCGCAGTTCGTTATTCGGGACCAGTCATTCAGCGACTCATAACAACGCCCCCTGGCGTCAGATTTGGGATATGAATATGCAAAGATATAGAGCATGACATTCTCTCTTGCTATGCAGAGTTTGGAGTTCAAAGTAGTCATAATAAAAAAAATACAGATTTCCATATCTGAAGAAATAATTGCTGGTCTCCTTGAATAATGAACTGTGAACCGCGGTCTAACTTTATGAACGTTATTTGAGGCAGTCGGTCTTTTAATGTATGTATATCAGAAGGCATGTAGTGTAACGCTCACAACAAGAAATCGCGGCCGAATTTAGAGAAACTACAGCCCGCGACTGGACGACTCTTTCGATACCCGTATTCCACATGTCACAATAAACGTTAACATAAATAGAACACTTTTCGGAGTTAAAGGTTTATGCCATTCCTAGATGTATATGCAATTTGCACATTTATTACATTGTATATTCGGCATGGTATCTTTCTGGGATGTGTTTTTTTTGCTCGTCTACTTTGTTTTCCTACAGAACATTACTTAATTCCACCTGTTAGTTCCGGCTGAATTGAATAAGTCCAATTCGCTTGTTGCAGTGCTGTTTGGGTTGGTCATTTGTACATTTCAGGAGACCGACATCGAGTAATCTATTGCCCCCATTTACTAGTCGTTCGTGTCTTCTTACATGCGTTACCCGACGGACGTGTTTCTCTCCAGAAAAAGAATGTACACTTGCTGTACATTCGTGAAAAAGAATGTACACTTGCTGTACATTCGTGAAAAATAATGTACACCTTTAACAATAGTGTGACGTCACAACTAGCGTTTAAATGGAGCACGACACATAACACGGGTTCATAATGACGGATAATGAGGGAAAAGCTCGGATTTGTGATGATGTCGATAAGAAACCAACTTAAAACCGCTCTGTGAAATCGTACCCCGTCTCGAGCCGGGCGGGCCATGGCATAATAGTAGAACCAGAAACCGTGAATTTGAAAGGTAACAGACATCAACCGAAACAAGCCAAAGTTCTACGATCACTGGCCCTCCAATTCTCCTCTTTACAATAGACAACAACACGGTTTATCTTTGTTTTCTTTACATCGTTCTACTTTTCTTGTGTGGTTGTGCAATAAAGTGGAATTGTTATCACGCGAGTGAGAAAATTGTGGGTTTTTTTAGTCCCGTGAGCACAAAAACTGCTATTACAGAATTCCTTCAATTCGGCCTCGCATGGCTCTAGTTCTTCAGTTTCTCATAAAACGTGTTACACGATATATTAGATAAACTTGCAACATGCAATGCGACCACGTCTAAACGTAGACCCACGTTGGCTATAAGAAGTTATGATAGTTCTTTTTCATTGGGGCCCTAATAATCAAACTTGTATATACCACAGAAAAGATACGAGCCAGTCTGTGTTTTGGAATAGACCAACCTGTATTAAGTGCGCGCAGGTATAAGATATAATGTAGATGGCGCGGCCAACACACCGTTTCGAGTGCAACATGGTTGCCGAGTACAATACCTACTGGATGATTTCCTTACTTCAGATTATTACAATTTCGTGTGTGTTTTTTTCGAAAGTGTATGTTATTACATTAAATTTCTATTTTTAGCAGATGATTTGCAATTGTGAAACTCTATATAGGCTCAGCCTTAAATCTCGACTTTATGCAATAAAAATGCTCCAATGTTATCTCATGTGATGAGGTTCACAGGTTACTCTCTTATTTATTGGTGGTTGGGGGGGGGGGGGAATTGCGAGAAAACTACCCGAACTTTGAGAGAGTTTGGAGCAAAACAGAAACATACGGAACAATAGAAGACAGTTCTACTCACCAATCGCCCAGCTTCGTTGTTGTGTAAATTCATTAACATCCTCGCTAGACCCCGAGAATGTCTGGGGTGATTTTTTTCTCTTTCTCTGACGTCAACAAAACCTTTAGCAAATCTGTATCCGTATTCGATGTTATCCCCACACCCTCCCCATATCCAGTCTCTGTGAAGGTCCTTTGGTCGCCTGGCACGACTACACCCGCAGCTTGAGAGTTCACCCTCCCTGCAGGCCCGACTGACGGCGTATACTACACCCGCGGCTGATATAGCATGGGTAAACGCAGCCTCTGGACTTGCTGAAAGAGGGAAGAAACGGAAAATTATTTTGGGCTTGGTTATGAAATATTCGTTTCTATAGTCGAAAGAACTCATTCAAGACCCAAATACAATCAAAAGCCGGTTTCGCGCAAGAGAGAAGCGGCCAACAGTTTTAAATGATGCCAGAAAGACATCATCGTGTTCCTGTCGTCACTACCGTAGCAATGATTTTCCAAGTCGATTTTCAGAGTATTTGTATGTCAGTAGCGCTTATTAGCTGGCAATTCGCACAGGGGCTCGTTACCGTTGTTAATTGGTTAATTAGGTTGATTACGGGGGGGGGGTGTCGAGGTAGGGAATAAGTGGGGCCATCTATTCCCTACCTTAACACCCCCCTCCCTTGTAATCAACCTAATTAACCAATTAATAACGGTAACGAGTCCCTGTGGCAATTTGGATAAGATAGATGACAATTCTGGTTTCTCGCAAGAGATTATGTCAGGTGTCAGTATTATGCCGACCAAAATAATATTAACAAACTGATAATCACCGCGATCGAAATGATGTGCCCCCCGCATCTGCCTCAGCATATAAACAGCCACAGGTAACCAGTGATTTTGATGGTAAACCCTTAACTTGGTATAGTTGAAATTATCAATCATCATTTTGGACTGCACGACATTATTGACTGCATACGGTTTTACCTGCTCTGTTGGTAGGGTGGCTTACACTGATTTGCAACCGTATTGCCCGTCTCAGTACCGTATAGAATCGACATGAAAACTGATTTCGTTGTGAAACCGAATAGCCAGATTACATAGTATTGCATGTTGCGTTTTCCACCAGGTGTTAAAAAGGCCTCTTTTTGGCGCATTTTTCAGAGGGTTCGTTTCTTCAGCTGCTAAAATCTGAGACGGGTGAAGTCGGAGGAAATCAGGCATATAGCAAGGTAAGTGTTGTGAGTCCACGATGACAGCTTGACAATGGGGTTATACGAAAATACATAGAGGGTAAACAGGAATAATATCCAATCCAAATCTAATAGGTGCACATAAGGGCCAAAGGTATCAGTTTACAATTAATTCAATTCCGTCTACATTTACCTATAAACACGTATGTGTCAGTGAAATTGGTCGTTGGGGTCAGTTCTGGTTAGAAGGCTTCGCACCAGGGTGTCAAACAAGTTATTTCCAAGATGAAGACATTCTGAGCGACTATATATATAGTTCTCGTATAAACAAGGCTATATTATGAACTTTAGCTTGTGTGATGAATTGAGCAATCGTTAATCAGAATCAATTAACAAAGCTTCGCGAAATATTTACTGATTAGTATACTCAGAAAAAAAATATTTAAAAACTATTAAAGAACATTCTAAAAAATACATAGCTCTCATTTGATTAAATACCGGTTTAATCAAATACGCATGAGAAAATTGTTGTTTTCGTTGGAGAAATTTATATGAGCCGAGATGAAACTTCCGTGGCAAATATTTGTTGAATATATGTTTATGTTTGTTTGAAAAGTAACGAATATAATAACATACTATAATTTATATTATGCAGTATAGGTACCCCATTAACGTACGCTTCGTGTGATATATATAGTATATATTTATAAATATAAATATAAAATAAACTCAATTATTGGCTTGTGGGGGAATTGCAGGATGTTTGCAGAATGCATGTATTCCATTTGGTTCCAATTAGTGTGAAGAAGACTTCAAAGAATATCGAAATTGCCTTGGGTTGATTTATGGACAACTTCAGGCGAATTTTACTGATTTATCGATAACTTAAGGCGAATGTTAGAATGCATGTATATGCCCATCGATTTTTTTTTTTTCTGGATAATTTGTATACATTCCCTTCGTGGTATTTATTTTGTACATTAGACAACATATGTTATGGGGGCTATTTATCAGAACTTAATATAAATTGGGCGTTTGATCTCACGATCTTTGTAAACTATTTCATATTATGGTTGGAAAGGAACGAGAACGCCATTATCACATTTTATATACAATAATAATTATTATTCTAAATAACCTGCTCATTCGCTTCTACACAGTTTGAAATGAAAAATCTGGCCTGCTGTCTGTCTTATTTATGAGAAAAGTGTAAACCCTATAGTAGACTATAATAAGGTTTAGGACTAAAGGCACAAAGACGGGACCCTCGACTTTCGCCCTCATAATAAATCTGAAATATAATATCAAGACAATTTTCCCGATAACACGGGCAAAGAATAAGGTAAATATATAATTTATGTTGATCGGGGCATGGGTTGTGAGACAGATCAAAATGGGATTATAAGGAGAGAGTGAACTTGAGAATTTCAAAGAGTTTGAACTTTTACACTTGTCAACAACAACGTGTGTGATACAACTATAAATTTCCCCGTGTCAAATCCACTGCATGGTGTATCAATATAAATCTTCTATCGCAATCTATATAGACCTTGCAGGGCTCGTTTGAAAATCTCTTCAATTTTTGACAATTCTAAATGTCCATCATAGGTATGGTTTAAGGGAACAAATAACACTTTAATAGTGAATTGGGGAGTAGACAGTAACTATGGTGATAGGGAACTATCAAATTTGATTAATCGTGGCTGGGACGACCGGTGTTGTAAATTACAAATGAGCTATTACATTCTGCAGCATTCTTTAATAAATTACTATTAACTAGTTTGTCTGGGTTATTAATTAAGACCACAATGCGCTTTATACATTTCTCATTCTATCTATTTTTCATTCTGTCTGACAATATATGCAGTAATTTAGATTAAACTTCAGTATAAATTCCATAATTGATAACTCTTCGTATCAGAGAAATATATGCATCTTACATGCGCTATAGGATTGGTCTATAGCAATGGAACTATTTAACATTTATTATTATCCAGATTAAACTTTCTGAGTTCTGCAGGATGAAACTGAAGTTAAATTTCCTATGTGTCTGGCTTATATAAATGTTACCTTGGCTGCATTTTATCGAATTATGGCTGCGGACAGATGGGGTGGGGAGGATGTGTGTGTGTGTGTGTGGTGGAACAGCGGGGAAGACGAGGTGTGTGGGGGAGGGGGTATCAGAAAAACAAGATGATAGACGAGGTGGGGGTATGAAAATATTTACACTGGAAGGCTTCTCAGTGGGGATTCAGGTGTCAGTTCCACGGTGGCGTTAATTTGGTCATTCGCACTCCAAAAAATTCCGGTTAAAACATAACACAATGGAGACACGTAGCTTTTCTAACAATACAATATACAATACATAACAATACAATACATGTCAATATGTAAATACACTGACAAGTTTATGAGTGTAATCTTTGAATGTTTTGACAGACTATATATTGATCGATCTATTTGTTGGGTTAGTTTAAGAATATACTAATTAAATACACATTTTTGTTTAAATTCAATTCAATTAAAATTAAAAATTACTCACCAATTTCTAAAACGGGTCCAAACACAGATGTGTCGTCGACGGTAGAACAGTTCCATCGTCTATTTTGAAATTGCCACTGACATTCGTGTATTCCCATACCAGCTCCACGGCCAATGCTAGGCATATGATCGTGGTAAATATTACAAAGTTTTGTTTGGCCGGCAGACAGCCCCTTTAACTGAGTGCACATAGGCTGGGCCCCGATAATATACAGCTGAGGGTTTCGCCAAGCTTGGAATCCACGAATACCTAGGTTCCTGTCGAGAAAAAAATCGTTGACAAACTCAAGGCGAAAAAAGTGACAAACAATCTAGAAACTGCGGCATGTGTTAAAAAAAAACCCACCTATGTCAACCTCGAAATACTATTCCGTTTGTTCATATTTTCTCCAGTTCGAATTCTGACCGCTATCTTTACGGGTGAAGGGAAAACGAGAATGTAAATAAAAGAAAATTGTCGACGTGTTTTTAAAACGAGCAAACTAACTGCTGTATATCAGTATCGCGTTACACATGCGGTATTGTTCTGCAAGTCATTTATCATAAAATAAAACTCAAACGCGCACTTTCAGAAGTTCTTCTCGTTGTACAATTTTGACAAGGTCAATGTCATACTTAGCACAATGAGTAAACAAAGGTGGATAAACACCCAGTAATACCCGTTAACTACTATATCAATCAAACGCGTATAAAGTTGAATACAGTAATAGATATAACATACAATGTAGGACAGTTACGTTAACTTTGGGAAATAACTACAAAACTATAGACTTACCACCAAGTATCGAGGGCTGAGACATATAGACACTGAAGAAGCAGGAGTACAAAGCTAGTTAGTCCACTTTTCCACCGTGTGCATTGCGCCATGTTTCACACAATATTTATATCAAATTCCCAATTCACTTGCGGGCGTCCTGTTAAGAAATAAAGCAAATGAACTCGTATAGTGGATGACGAAGAACTCCAAGGGTGACGAGTGTGAGACACAGAGACACACACAGGAGATAAATCGCCACTTATAACTGTAGATATGTATGAAGGATTCCAGGTACACCGTTCAACATCTGTATCCACTGAGTGGTAACTCCATGACTTCTGGATAAGCGAGTAGTTGTATCATCAAAGTACGATTTTCACAGTCTATTACCACTTCACACTGAAAAAACAGTTAGAAATTGCATGTTCACACGTTGAGACTGATGCACCGAATTTGTCTTGGCTTCGCGATTGGACTATGTAATGTGTATACTGTACTAAGGTAAAACGTCTCCACTTCAAACCCTGCGCCCTAACACATAGAGAACTGCGACAAAACTCGTGAAATTATTAGCTGTCTCGCCTATTTCTTAAGGGAAGCGAAGAGGAAAAACCACCCAGAGATCAGCGGATATCGAAACCGGTGAAGTCGCTGATTAGCAATGAACATATATCCTGTGGTCGACATGGATTAGCGCTATCCATTCTCTTGGGTAGTTCCGGAAAATGCCATGAGACTACAAGACAGGGGGACAGATCTGTACGGAACCATAGGGGAGTCTATTGAACTGCGCTACGGGACAAAACGAGGGCGCGTGAGACTCGGCTCTGTACGCGTTTCGATTGGCTGTCCCCTGCCTCATTAAAAGCGATTAAAATTTCATTCTTCTATAGACGACATAGCAGGAGGCCATTGGTTATAGGAGCTGACAGAGTAGAATAGTACAGTTGGTCGGTTTCTGGCGGATCGCTCGAGGCATTTTAATCGTCTTGTTTGCCAGGAACACCGAGAAGACCAATAGAGCTCGTTCACTCCGGCTCCCTGTTAGTTTTGCTTGTATTCCCACAGAGTGTCATTAGTTTCGCCGTGAAAAATCTTTTTATCTTTTCTTTATTTGCTTGTATGCTTTATATTGCTCCGCGATCAAAAAAACGATGTCAAGGCACATTTCAACATGAATTTGCAGACATAGAAGAAAGGGGAAGACATAAAACTTCGAAATATTGAGTTGACTGTTTCTTTCCCTAAGGAAAAGTTATTAGGGATTTGAGATGGAGCGCAAAAGCGTTCAAACTGTGAACAAATGATATTCTTTGGAGATCTAACAAACACAAGTGAAGATTTTGCCTTTGGGCGGTCTTCCTCGGTCGCTTTTCTTCCGCAGTGTTAGAGAAAATAGTTTACTCGCAAACCACCTAAGATTTCTTCCCGAGACGCCATTGTAGGTGAAGTGTCATAATCGAGAGAAGAAGTGGGAAGATGTATGCCTGAGAGACGGGTTCAATTAGGCGTGGCTGAAGCAGGCTGTATTCCATGCAATTAGAAGACAAATTAGAAAAGCTAACAAATACAACAATATGTATGTCTAAATACGCTCTACATAGACCGCTAAAGAAATACATCAGATCTCTTTATCCGTTTGACGGGGAGAATACTTGAAAAATATCATCAGGGTCTAGGTCTGGGAGAAGTGATCTGTTTGTAGGTATTGTGATAATATCTAAGTTGACAACCTCTACAATATTAACACGTACTGTGTACAGGGTACTTACGGAGTGTAACGTGTAAGGCTATCTTACAGCTAAGGAGAGGAACGTAAAATCGTGGCCAAAAAAGGTATAATATCATACAAGGTATACAATCGATATACTGCTCGCCATCAACAGAAAAAAGTTTCTCGAGAAAGAATACGCCATTTATTAATGTTTAATATCAATAACGAATAATTGCTGACATAAAAAGATCTGAAGAGTGGTCTAAAGTGCTTGCCTATATGCTGAAGCTGTATTGCTATGCTCTGAACGTGGCGGGTTCGAATCCCCCATCCAACAGTGGCTTGCATCCGTGCTTTATCAAGAAAGCGTTACACTAAAAATAGTTGGGTAATAAGGAATAGGCATGCAAATGCAATTTGAGACGAGCAATCTACTGTAGCATCCCTGGTTACTGTTAATTTAGCATCCCAGAATACTGTTAATGTAGCATCCCAGATTACTGTTAATTTAGCATCCCTGACTACTGTTAATGTAGCACCCCAGACTACTGTTAATGTAGCATCCCTGACTACTGTTAATTTAGCATCCCAGACTACTGTTAATGTAGCATCCCTGACTACCGTTACTGTAGTATCCCTGACTACTGTTAATGCAGCATCCCTGACTACTGATAATGCAGCATCCCTGACTACTGTTAATGTAGCATCCCTGACTACTGTTAATTTAGCATCCCAGACTACTGTTAATGTAGCATCCCTGACTACCGTTACTGTAGTATCCTTGACTACTGTTAATGCAGCATCCCTGACTATTGTTAATGCAGCATCCCTGACTATTGTTCATGTAGCACCACTGACTACTGTTAATGTAGCATCACTGACTACTGTTAATGTAGCATCACTGACTACTGTTAATGCAGCATCCCTGACTATTGTTCATGTAGCACCACTGACTACTGTTAATGTAGCATCACTGACTACTGTTAATGTAGCATCACTGACTACTGTTAATGTAGCATCACTGACTACTGTTAATGTAGCATCACTGACTACTGTTAATGCAGCATCACTGACTACTGTTAATGTAGCATCACTGACTACTGTTAATGTAGCATCACTGACTACTGTTAATGCAGCATCCCTGACTATTGTTCATGTAGCACCACTGACTACTGTTAATGTAGCATCACTGAATACTATTAATGTAGCATCCATCATGGCTGCTGTAAATGTAGCATCCTTGACTGCTGTTAATGTAGCATCGATGTCTACTATTCCTGACTAACACATTCAAGAATAATAATACATTAAACTTCAAGCCTATAACAGACATGCAGCACTTCGCGTCTAGTTCTTGGAGTGCGTAAACGTTAGAATATCAAATAGGCTTGAAAGATGATGACGTTTTATTTCATCTCTACCCCGTGATGCAATGTACGTCCATAATGGCAGGTGGGGATCATAGTGGTATTCTACTATCCTGCGGCGTCCGTCGTGTAACGCGAAATCAATTTTAATTGCAAACAACATATCACTGGACTGGCAAAGACGAACGAGCACGTCATGTAAGCTTTATTTTAGTGTGTTAGGTTACAAACAGGACTTCACGCCTCGCGGGCACCTGTACTGTGTATTGACAGTAACATTACTGTCAATTTATCACGTGATTGAAAGAAGACTAAAATGTCATCAGGGTCCTGATGATGTTTGATTTTTCTTCTATGCCATGATGCAATATACACCCACAACGATTAAATGACAGGTGGAGATCATAATACAACTGAATTACTTTGCCACCTGCCTCATGTAACACGATATCAATTTATTTGCCAACGCGTGATCCCTGGACTGCCAGTCGGTGTTGTAAGCCTTCTATTTGGTGCGTCGAGTTACATACAGGACTTCACGCCTTGCGGTACCTGTGGGTTGACAAATTAATGTCATGCCATGTAACCGATGTAAGATTTCAGGATAATTGACACATGTCAAGAAGATGAATGGATGCACACTTCATCATGGGATGGTAAAAGGGATAAAACGCCACCAAGGTTTAGGTCTATTCAAAAATGTTGAAATTTTAAGTTTATATGTAGCTCTGTTTTCACAAAAACTTTTACATGTTATCTACTTCTCGGTACGTTACGTCTATAATGTATTCACCTCTGGGTGCATGTGCACTTCTAGACTATAATCAATCGTTTATTCCGGCTGAATATACGTTTTAGAACTACATCAATAGTTCCTCGTTAGCGGAACAAATTGTCCTCGGTAACAAATCTAGTGAAAGTTGAATTTTACAATACATTGCGCTTGTGCTTGTATTATCCATAGGGCTAAGTTCGAACACATTAGGAAATGGAAAGCCTAAATATAAGAATATATCTAAACCAAGCCCCAGGTAGAATAGAACTGTTGACACTAGATTGATTGATCGTCCTATCCATGAATGATACGGACCCCAGGGTGTGAACCCTAGTGGCACTTGTACCCGTCGCTAGTTACACTATGGTTCACACAGACGCGTTAGTCGTATAGCGCTTCTTCAAGGTAACTAATTGTATATTTTCAGGGGTGAAATTCTACTTTCTGTGACTTTAAAAAATGGATAACTTAAAGAAAAATGGCATTGCCTATAGCGTTGTATTTGACACCTGTCGAACAGTGCCCTCTGGTGGTGAAAAGCAGAAGCACAGATGGTAAAACCGAGGCTATAAGTTCGCTTGTATATACCGTTGTCAAATTCTCGAGAAAAAGTTCGTGGAAGTACAGCATGATATTCCATCCTCTCTTGAAACTGATCATTTCTTGAATCCAAAAAAAAAAAATACTCCAGAGTGTTCCCGCTTCAACATGCCAATTGAAGTTTCCATCCGAACTAGCATTCATGTATTGCCAGTGATGTTTTCTACGTGTTCATGGGGACCCCATACACCGGTAATTTAATTATTTCCATAATTCACTATATTCACCGTGGCTGACAGCGCATAATCACCATAACTGGTTATTCCTAGTATTCCTTATTCATCGCGATTGTCAAGTTCTAGTCACCATGATTTTTGTAGTCACCACCACAGACTATAGTTCTAGTCAATACTACTGACTAGCGCTAAAAATTCCTTAAAAATTTAAGGAATATTCCCCGACTATTACACCAGCGGAATATTCCTCTACATAACTAAGGAATATTCCTTACCATGTTAAGGAAATTCCAAAACATGATACGGAATATTCCTTATTGAATTTTAAGGAATATTCCGCTGGTGTAATAGTCGGGGAATGTTCCTTAAATTTTAAGGAATTTATTTTTTTCAGTGTATCATCTTGTAATAGTTTCAGAGCTGCATATAGCGACATGTGATCCTCAACTTGGCTATAGCTCTAGTCACCTATTTGGGTTTTTAAAATATATTCTGGTGAAATCGAAGTACAAGGAGCTGACAAGCACCACTAACATCTTACCAATTCCGATCATCTTCGACCGGGTATGTCTAATATAAACCTAAAGGCGTGAGGCTATTTGTTGTGTACGGATTGCACACATAAATTTGCTAAAATTTGGCTAGTTACATGAACGCTTCACCAAAGAATCCATGGCTAAGTTAATAAATTTCGTCGTTGGCAAACACGTTAGATATATATGCAGTTACAATGTATTCAAACACGCATACAATATACATTTAGAAATGGGGGAAAAAAGATTTCGAATAAAGACTCGGGCAGAAAAAGTTCGAGCTTTTAAAAGACGATAAAACGGGCTAATAGGCTCTATTTTAATAGACACAAACAGGTTTTTTAAATCATGAAAACTTACCACTGTCGCTGCTCCATACCGTACATTATATAAACCCAAGTGTCAGTTCGGAGGTGTATTCACTTTTGTAATATGTTACTATAAGAAGCCACAGCTGCGATGCGCGATGTTTTTACCTTTGAGCCACAATGTTCGTTTATGTCTCGGGACTGCGACAGTCATGGGTTGGCACTGATAATATGAAACAGTCGAGCTACCACGGAAGATATATACACATTTTTAAATACACCATCGTTGAGACACAATTTACGAGCAGATTATTTCAAAACTCACCATACTCTAAATCCGCCGAGTATATTTCCACCATGAACTATATTCCTACCGCAAGTCAGTAATTCAGTAGTCCTAACTTCTATATAGGTATGGCGAAACATTTTTTTTCACCGCTCTAGCTCTGTCATCGCGAGCAGTTCTACACGTGTATGTAAAAACTGCCTGTTGATCAAGAGATCATGGAGGACGATATAGTTTTCACTGTCCGCCTTTGAACTTTTCTCGAGTTTCAGCCGGGGATTTCGGTGTATTTATCCGACCCTTACTGTAAGTACATCTCGCTAATTTGTGTACACCTTCGTCTATAGAATTGGCCGACCGGCTCTTGTGTCAGTCCTGTTTGCACGACATCTCCATCCCTTTAAGATGTACAGGGTGTTGCATGCCCCCTTATTATCCCAGTGGTAGCGCTACATAAGTGATGTTGTGTACGTTAGGACACCTGAGTAGTATACACCTGGGCTAGGTGGTCAGACAAAGACAACGGCGATGTGGGCAAATACTAAACAGATAGTAAAGCTACGGACCGCTGTAGAGCGCCGAGAAGGGGATGACACTCGCTATACGGTACAGATGAAACCATGTTTTACGACTTGGACAAAGTGAATATCGCTCACTCTACATTTCCCCATATACCGTATCACATTCTAGCTTAAATTGGATTTGTACAGAACAGTGTCAATGCGTGATTAATTTACGTTACCACGGGACAGGTATGTCGGTTAACTGATAAGAAGCGATGCATTTTTCAAGCACTTGTTTCTCGATTCTGCCTTGGGCGAGTCAAATTCGAGGCGTTATTGATAAGTCATTTTTAATATCGCCAGGTATATCTCGCGGTTTCTGTCGGTCACTGGCTAATCAACAAGCCCTATTTGTCCGCTGGGCATTATTCGACAAAGAAAGACAGAGGTTCGAGCGAAAGTGATATGGTTTAATATTTCACACTTAAATTGTCAAAAGAAAATATTTGGGGAGTTATTTAGTGCAGAGGGAATCCCTAAGGCGACCCCTTTGAATATAGTCGGTAATATGCAGGTGTGTTTTACCGATATACACTACGCGTACGTATAGTAGATGACTAAGATGGTATAGGGGAGATGCAGGGCCTAGACTATAAGTTACAACTACACTGTTCGCATAAAAATTCGGCAAGCAAGAAAAGGGCGGTCTTTTGTGAAATTGGCCGATTGAAGGTTGCTTTCTGTGTGTGATCTAAGTGGTTAGCATTACCCTGAGACTTTTCTATATCACCGTCTGTATCGTGAGAAAAATAAAGAAAATATATATATATATACGTAAAAATCGCCGGGGACAGAGAACGTAGCTGTAAATGAAAGAAGAAATTCCTTCCTTCTCGTACAAAACGTGCTTCGCTGCCTCATTGTCGCTACAAATTCCGCGTCACAAAAGCGTATGTTAAAAGTCTATCCCGCACATGTGTGGCGAGCAGTTGTCAGTTCGACTTCTATCTTTTTAATAAAACTTTTCTTTTGATGTAGAAAGAAGTAGGGCTTTGCATAAACCACAATCGCCATTGTGCTGCTTTCAATGGCAAAAGTGAGAACGGGCCCAACTGTACGTATTACGGTTCATCTCATAAAGAGCTAATATTTAATAACCGCAGCGCACGAGACAGTCTCGTCTCTATTTGCTGCGAATCAAAACTGACATGAAATGTCGCTGACTTAAATAGACATCTCTGAGGACCACAAAACAGCCCAACAAGCTAAAATTGATTCTTTGTCAATTTCGCTACAGGTTATTTATATACAATTTCGCGTATATAATGATTATGGCCGTGAGTTATTAATTCATATTTGAATACTAACCATATAAGCTCTGTGAAACTGTGTATTTCAACCTGTAGATAAGGCCTGAAGCATAACATTACGGACCATCATATATGGTGAGAGCGAAGCATTTATACCAAAAGTGTTGCAAATTCTTAGTTCCTATACTTTATCTGTTTGGTATGATGTCCCGATGCACTTAAAGTTGCCTATCGGGTCGCGCGTTGTAATTCGCAATTTTCAGAGATATGAGAAAAACTCAACGAAACTCGACGGGCGACGCAAATGGCGACGTCGTGTTCTAGTGTCGCTAGTGTCGCGCGTCGCCTTTGAAAGTCGAGGCGCGCTGCTGATTTGATAGAATCTAAATACGAAAACCGTATGATTTAGGCAATCTGGGTTGATGAATGGGATATTATTTTCTTTCTCTCAATCGTTTCAGTTCGCAGGTTTTTACAAGCGGTAAGTTGCTAAGATTCAATCCGATATATCTTCGCTTCTTGCGGATGGTCTACCAGCCAACGCGAGTGTGCAGCCTGTAAGGGGGAGGCGGGGCGACGGGGGATGAAAGGGGAGTGTGTGTGTGGGGGGGGGGGTATGGGATCTAGTTCACACAAGAGCATTAACAGTCAGACATATGACGAAACATCAATTAACAAACAATTACCAACGGTGCTGATATTCAGACCCATTAACTCAAATTACAAAATAGTGATATTAACAACATGATTGGACGAATCTTGACACCTGATGAACTACACATAACACTACCTGTCCAAACATGCCGGTAATGAAACCACCGGTTATGTCATTGGGTCACTAATTAGTTCTTTCCTTTTACAGCGCGTGTAAGAATTACCGGCAAGTGATGCTGTGATTTAACATATAACTGTATTAATATATTTTTTACAAATTAAAAAAAAAACAATTAGAAAACAGTGTATGTGATCTGAGCTTTTTGAGGATATAAGATTTGCAGATTTAAACATGCAGTATCAATTCATGAGTGAAATAAAAACTGGCGCCGTTACTTTCATTAAATTGATTGATTAATCAACGTTCCGTCGATTAAAAGGTGGGACAGCGAAAGAGAAATTAAAGATTAATTCCACCTGATCAATTCTGAGCGGATCTTTCAATCAAATCAATAGAAAGCTATTGAACAAGTATAGGCGATCAAGCCCCTTGGTCTGCCTCTGTCCAGCCAAAGGATTAACCCGTATAAATTCGTGTCTACCTCTCAGTAGGTAAAGTATTCAAACTTTTTAATTTCCGAGTTAAACGCTGAAGAATGGCGTCGCCTGAGGGGGAAGCAGGGCGTGGCTGGGCGGGACAAGGGAGATTACCCCCACCAGTAAGACGTCAACGGTCAAAAATTAAGAAGTCGGATGGAATTCAGCATTATTTAGACACAAAAGTTTAGCTCAGAAATCAATGACTTTCTAGAATGTCTACAATGTAACAGTTAACCATTTAGCTCAGATTACGATACCGTTAAATCATTCTAATTCTTGACACCAGTGACACGTCCAATATCGATCATTCTAATTTCAACAAGCCCGGCATTACCGTAGCGTCAATTGACGGTACCCTCGTGTAATTGACTTCGAAGGTCAAGTCGGCATTAAAAACAATTAATCTGGCCCGAAAGCAATATTAAAAACAATCATTGCATCACCACGAAAAATAATAAATTTTTGAAGCTTTTCCAGTGCATCGGATCCTGAAAAGTCTTTGAGGATTTGTCTAAAATGTATAAAAGCACTGGACAAGCAACTCAGAGAAGTGAATAGACCCTACTTCACGTTCAAGATCTTTGGCGTTTACTAGCGGTATAGGTTTTGTCGCGTGTTTCTAACCCTTAGCAGGTTTTGAGCACGGTTCGTTTGAAATCTTCATTGTCCTGAAATGAACAGTCACAATCAACACGTGACTGCGATATTTTCCGACTCCAGGAAATGCGATTGAATTCATTTTGATAACTGATGATTTGTCAGTGCAATACGGACTTGAGGAGAGACAACCTCATCACAGTGGTCATTAGACCCCTGGCAGCAGTCGAATACTCTAGCAAAGTTCCCAGGAACTATCTCCGCTTTTCGCAGCTCCCTATACGCGAATAGATAAGTTGAGAATGAAGAGAAAATCAAGAATCTAACCTCTTTAACGGTGTAAGCTACTGATTAAATGTATTTATGAGATATGTTTTGTTGATGAAACGAAGGCTATTAGAGGGTAGATGGAAGGTTTATATTGCAGAGTCATCTTAGCGGTGAGAGGGTGACGGAAGTCGTTCAGCCGACATGCGCTGTTCGGAGTTTGGAGCAGAGTAACACGGAGCGGTCATGCTAAATTACAAACTTTGTCCCATTATTACTCATTATTAGAAACAATTTAAGGCTATATTTGACCAATTACTGAAGCAAAGCATCACGGGTAAATTCAATATGGTGGCAATTAACGTCCTTATCATGGTGTTTGTGTTGCCTCAAGGCACATGCTATCGAGGACTTCACGTGATGTCATTCTCCAACTGGAGAGCTTGATGTAAATCACTTCAAAATAACTTACAGTATATTGAAAAACATTTTGATACAATGCCACCCCACTTTGACAGGTGCGAACATATATAGGCTACTGCTCTTTTGGCCCGGGGGTAAGGATTTTGTAGAACCCTCCCACGTCTCTTTCTTACTTATACAGGACAATCTAACCAAGCACTCTTCTTGCATCGGAAATCATAAAAGAGGTTGATCGCCCCTTCTATCATTCCTCTATTGAAGCAATTTACTGGAGCCCATTCCCTCTCCAGATGAGTTATATTGTCAATTCACCGACCATGCAATAATAATTAAACGGAATGAAGTAATTACTTTTTAAATCGAACCCGATTAATTGCATAACGAAGATAATTGGCAGATTACTTTGGACACCTTACATACAGATTTTGATTGTCACACCTTTGGCCCATAAGAGGCTATCGGGATTTCATCAATAGACATTTTGCCACCGTAAGTAGGTGAGAAAAACTACGTAACAAAACGGTAACTGGCCAATAGTAAGATCAAAGCTTATACATTAATTCCCGACAATGATTAAAGGCGTTCCGGCAATTTTCTCTCGACCTAAGTAATTATATAAACACCCCGTTGTTTACTAAGTTGGTGTTACATCATTGCTATTACAGAGATAATAAGATAAGATAAATTTTTAATGGGAGGACTAAAAAAAAGACCTAAGTACGAGGGATCTTTTAAAATATAGAATACAATAAACTGTTTTAATTATTTACTACTGTATCGCTAATCTATTACGTCAATGATTCTAAAAAAGATAATGCATTTTACGAGTGTTTTCATAATGGACTTACAGAAGAGTCCACCATTTGTTATTAAAGGCGGTAGTAGTTCAAGACGAACAGGCTATAGCAGTCAACAAAAAAATGCTATTAAAATCATTCAAGAAGTATGTAACTGAACATTCCACCGGTAAATGCATAACAAAGGGTATTTTACCCGAGAAAACTAATAAGAATTTAACCGCCTTGTTTTACAAGCATGTCGGGCGTCGAACTCTGAGAAGTGTGTGGTCTTGCAAAAAATCGAACATTTTTTCAACCAGATTCCGCTTGATTCAACCATGTATGTTAACACGTTACTTTTTAGCAATGCAGTTTTTTTAGGAAAAAAAAATCACTTTGTTATATAATTTCTTTGATAGGCATTTAGAAGTGGGCGTATTTAACACAAGGCTATGCTATGGATAACAACTTCTTTATTGCTGTGGAGCTGAAGTTTCGTTCGAGATACTTCCAACTTTTTCAAAGCTAAATTGCTATATCAGTAAACCAAACTGCGATTTCTCAATCGGAGATGGGACAAGACATATCTGTAACAAAAGCTTATGCTTAGGGTTATTACACTAAAATGAGGTTCAGTTTGAACACATCTTGCAGCTTCAACCTGTGTAGCTTTCAAGCTATAAACGCACAAGAGTTTAGGTTATAAACGCACAGGTGTTTAGGTTATAAACGCATAGGTGTTCATACCCTGAACACACGTGCTTAATACACAAAACCCACGATGTTTAATCTCTGAACATGTGTAGCTATGTGCTCAAACTGAACTTTACTTTAGTGTTTAGCTATAAACACCTGATTTACAGTGTAGGTAATGAGATCCGTAACAAGTAGAGAACGCCAACAGAACTTAAAATAATTTACAAGTAGACAAAATATAAGTGAGACATTGAGAAGTATTGACTTACGTGTTCTCTTAGCAATTTCTCGGTTGAACTCTGAGGGCTCTCAGGAGCTCTTCTTAAGGTATCAGTTTGAAGGGTTTTTTCTTGTCCGTAATCAATATAGGGCTCCTACACAGTCTTCACATCCATGCATTTCATGTTAAACTGGAGTTTATCAAACGGTAATGGCCCGTGCGTGCTAGACTGAAGGGAAGGGAGAAAATCGACACTTTTAAATCCTCTTCGTTTTGACATCTATATAGATCTCGGTGTGAAAACGGACAGGAATGACTCTATACACTGAAGGGGAGCAATCAGGGGCATGCAGGGGTGCATGGTCGGGACGGGTATATAGTCTCAACCTCTCGACGGACATGACGTGGAGACGAGATCTTCAACTCTTGACGATGTCATGCTGGCTCCTCTCATTGTCTCACCCAATCACTCATATTAATCAGTTTTCTCTACTTCGATAGAACTTCCAGTGAGGGTTTGCCTATACCGCTCTGTATAATTTGTTTATTTACCTTTCATACGAAAACAAGTTTACGATAAAGCCCCCTAAACAACTGTCTTATATATATTGAAGTGCATGTACTACTCGAAAAAGGACATATCGAAAAATCTTATATTTTGACCATGTGGTGTTTTTTTTTTTATAAAAATCATTTACGTATGAATGAGACGATCTAAGAAATAACATAGATTTTATAGGATTCAGTCAAAAATGTGAAAAATTAACACAGTGAACATTAAATTTCTTTGCTTATATTTTTACCGCATGTATTACTGATTGAATTTAGCCACAAAAATGGGTCCTTCACCATGCCGATTTCTGGCAACAGAAAAAAGTGCCAAAGTCGCACGTTAACTCTACCTGACCGGGGGAGGGGGGGGGGAGGCACTTTCCGCCCCCCCGGTTGGTTTTTCGCTCGTATCTCCGGAACGACAAAAAATTGAGAGCTGAAACTCCGTGACTTTTTAGATTATCATATTGGGGTCAGTTTAAGCCTATTTGCATGACTCCCCGAGCAGAGGATCATGGGTAAATTGGAAATGGCGGCCATGTGGGATACCAGAAAAGTGATGTTTTCGTCATATTTCTTCAACATTTTTGCTTTTCTGTATGGAAAAGCGGGTAAAACCTATTTTGTTGCATATCAGATTATTATTTACTAATTTATCATACAGTTTTTAGGAAGAAAAATTCGAAAATTCTGACCGAAACCCTCAAATCCAAAGTGTGAGAATAGGCTGAAAATCAAGTGTGTTGTGTGTAAATTTGTTTTGTTTTTTTTCTTTCCGATAGATTTTAGCTGTTGACGAGTTTTGGGGGATATATTTAGTTCAGTATTCATTCTTAATTGATTGATATGAATGCTCATTTGGCGGACCTGACTGGACCCGAAATGGGTTGTGATGTATTTTAAAATGTTGCTATAATATTTGACACTCAAAACTATCAAACCCATTCAAATTTTAATAGGAAATATCAGGGCCAGTTTGATTGGATATATCTGACGAACGTATATCTCAAAATAATGGTGGAGATTGTATGCTGAACATCTCATATATTTGAGCGGAAAGGCCAGGATACCTGGTGTGGTGGGTCATTTGTGGGGGCGAATATTGGGGAATACAATTTGCTGAAGATGTGCTCAGCCGATTTACTACATATTAAGAAGGCCGTGGGTTGTGACCTCCAAATCTCCACGCGTGGGATTCTTGTCTCCGGTAAAATTACTAGAGTTCATGTCAATATCATGGAATGGTAACTTCCCGTGCCGAGAATTAAATGGTGGATATTCATCTTACTATCATTGTGTAAAGCTAGTGGTGTTATGTGACCCTTATCTCCAATGAAATTTAGCTGTTCATGCCAATACCATAGAGAGCGTATAACCCATGGCGTTAGGTGATCTTCATATCCAGTGAAATAGTGCGGTTCGTGTCAATATCATGGAGATCTTAAAATGTAGGTTTTCTTCATCTATTGTGAACAGTATTCTCTCTAAAATAATTAGATTGAAATTCAATCTATCAGATTGAAATTAGTGACCAATCTATTATTAGACTGAAAATATTCAATGTAATAGATTGAAAACGATAAACTGAATCTGTTGTAGACAGATAATTCAATCTACTAGAATGAAATTTTCAATCTAATAGATGGAATATTCAATCGAATAGATTGGTCACTAATTCCAATCGGATAGATTGAATTTTCAATCTAATTATTTTAGAGAGTTCATGTCAATAACATCATCAGCACAGCAGCTTGGTTGAATAACAATAAATAATCGTAAATAATAAACATACAGAAAGCACAGACGATGCCTGGCGTTAAGGTAATCTTCACCTGCAGTGAAATGTAGCTGTTCATGCCAATATCATGGAGATCGCATGACGTATGGCGTTAGGTGATTTCATCCACAGTGTCAATGTCAGTAGCACAGGGATCGTATAATGCATGACTTCAAGTGATAATCTCCAGTAAAATGTAGTTGTTCATGTCAATACCACATATTCTCCCACTGTCAGTGTATAACATATACTGTCGGTGTAACACGTATCTGGATCCATATCTGACAGTAGGAGGTATCCAATCTGATGCCATGAGAATGATTCCATGCAGATCGCATGATGCTTGGCGACCTGATCATCTCAAGTGAAGTGTAGTTACTCATGCCAGACAACTCAGACAACTCTTGCTGAACGAGAGCGGAGAGCAATATATCAGCTGTTCGATCAGCTATCGTCGACCCGCGCAATTGGGATAAAGATTCAATATGGCCTGGTCCCCGTTTTTCTTAGTAACTGTCTGTGAGACGAAAATGCCTGAAACTTTACTATGTTTTGTGAACTAGACACCATTCAATAATATCTGAAAATCTGGCACCGAGAATACATACTTTCTTTTATTAATGGCGATTTATCTGTATTTCCTACTGTTAATCTTACTCCATGAATTTACGAGCGGGAACTACAATCTGTGACGCAGGTCTGTCTAAGTGAATTCATAGAGATGGTATAATGTATGATGTTTGGTGGTCTTTATCTCCAACGAAATGTAGTTTTTTTTTCCAATATCACGGAGATCGTATCATGCATGTTAGGTGATCATCTCCAGTAAAAAGTAGTTCTTCATGTCAATATCATGGAGATCGTATTGCGCATTATGTTAGATAATCTTCATCTACATTGAAATGTAGTTGTTCATGACGATACCATGGCAATCGTATCCTGGCCGGGACGTTATCCTTTAATATATCTCGAGTACAATAGTAGATGTTCCAATTGAGATACGGGTATATCATGGGGAATCCTAGGCTAAATATATTCATCAGATCCGACATTTAACACCCATAATCGAAAGACACGATTTATACAATATCATTAGCAGTAAAATCCAAACAGACATAAAATAAATATATGACGAGCCATGCATAAAGCAACCTATCTGCTCAATTTTAAGTATGGGGGTTTTGGATGAAATGAATGTTCTTGTGACTTGTGCAGTCAAGGCATGACATTTTACCAGAAATAAATTGTATGTACGGGGACCACTTTACCAGTATTTGAGAGATCCCCTCTTGCATATAATGTTGTTGTGTACTATGCTAGACAAACTTAGTGACAAACCTTCTTCTTTATTTTATTTAGAACGAAGGAGAAGTCTTTTATATTCGTGAGTAAAGGATTTTTATGTCTGCGTTTATATATTTATTTCTGTTTGGTGTCTCATAAAACTAGAATTTGTATATATTTTAATTTAATTTTAATGTATTTTTATCTGCATATGCAAATAATGAGAAATAACTATCTATCACGCGTTAACTGACGAGATGTGGCATGGCATAATATGACTCTCGCTCCGTGTAAAATCGTATATGATCATGCCAATATCGTATAGCTACTGTATACCACACGTTACATGACCCGTTAAACAGAATAATACTGTGCTGTTCATATTGACACCATGGAGTACGAATACCAAAGTCGTACACACACGTACAGGTCCTAAGCATTGTAAATGTTCATATAAGTCGTATATACTGCACGGCATAAAGTCAACCATTGTTAACATTCGAGTTACACAAGTATATATTTTACTACGTGATCTCACTACCACGAAGACAGGATACTCGTTTAAGATTTCTATTATCCAGAACCAAAAGTAGTTGTTCGTGTCAATACCATATATGAGAAAATATTTTTTTTTTTTTTTAGTCAGTTAGAAAGTGATCGTGACAGCATTGTCGTTATTTTTGGACTACACTATAGTATATACAGTCTAGTACAGATTCTAGCGCTGAATTTTGGTCGAGTCCCATGCGGGATTCGAACCAACGACCACAAGAGTAAGGCACCCAAACGCCCGCACTATAGCCTTTCTCGGAAAGTCTCTTATCTCCCTCTGAATAACTTCCGCTCTTTAAGGTTAGAGGTATGAAAAGCTGCTTCCGGGAAGTAGTCGCCTCGGTTTCACATTTAACGAAGGCACCCGCAATTATTTGAATAATATATTAATAAATTATCCCAGAATATTTGTTTGCAAAACCACACAGTTGATATATTCTACATGAGATGATAGAGCCTGTATACGTGTACATTAGAAAGATAATTTTCTAAAAAAATAGAATATTTAATTAATGAAATTAATTGCAACAAGGAAGTTAAAACCCTTTCCGAATTGGGCTATATGTCGGCGATCTAAACTACTCGGCCGACGGGCCTCTCACAGAAATAGGAGGTAGCAAACCGACAGTCTGGAAAGAGACTGATGACCGTAAGCAATCCCACTGGCGGTTGGGTGCCTTATTCTGGTGGCCTCTTGTTCGAATCCCGCATGGGACGCGACCAATTTTCAGCGCTAGAATCTGTGCTATATACTAAGATAGTGTAATCCCAAAATAACGAAAATACTGTAATACTATATATGTCGTATACTGCACGGCGTAAAGATAACTTTTCCCCCAGAGATCAATTGTAGATGTTCATGTCAATACCATTTTTGTCATCAGAGGCTATGGAATATTCTATAGTCTCTGATGTGGTATATTGCGTGGCCTAAAAATATCGTTTGTGTCAATAACATATATTTTGTATAAAGTGTAGCTGTTCGTGTCTATACAAGAGAGAGAGAGAGAGAGAGAGATACAGAGAGAGAATTAAGGTATTGCGTCGCGTTCAGCAATATTTCAGCTGAACGATACCATATATATATATCTCTCTTAAGGAATAAGTTTTAGCAAGTTTTTAAAGTTTAAATTGGACTTTAAACCGCCTTGATGAAAAAAAACTTAGTGTAATAGTTGTCCAGAATAAACAGGAATTCGAGTAGGTCCCATTAGACAGATTAAAAATGTATTTGACAATAGAATTCAAGCCAAAAATTTGGATTAATTCATCAGATGTATAGCTGGACACATTTTGCCCGATTTCTAGCCTTTCATTTTTGTACAAAATCCGAGATTTAAACGTTTATTTCTCGAAAAGTATCCATGCTATGCTTTTGAAATTTGGCATGATTGTTACTTATAAGGTGATCTAGTAAATGTTATCTCACTTTTTGTAAGTTCGGATTAGGTTTTTAATTATTCAACTTTTAAGACAAACGACCGTAAAATAGTACGGTTTTTTTTCAATTTATTTTAGTAAAATAGCTGTAAAAACAAAACCAGGCAAAAATTAAAAAAAATGAGATAAAGTTTACTAGTTCGAATTGTCTCCTATCAAGGTATACCATCAAAGTTGAAACAAGACCAACAGTTTTCATGAAATTTCAATTGAAAAATGGACGCTATTGTTTTCATTTTAATTTTTTTAAATTGGAATATTTACTACACAGTAGCAGCGTCGGTTATACAAATCATATAGTTGGAATCCCTACGATGTACGCTTTCATAAAATATATAGTTTATTATGGTTATCTTGTATATTTATTGATACAGACGACAAATTATCACGGGGTACAAAAACTGCCTCTAAGGGGACAGCTATCCTTAATGTACGGTGTATATTAACGTTTTTCCCCAGATACACTGTAGTTGTTCATGTCAATAGCATATATTATATACCACACAGCGTAAATATCTTCTTGTTTTCAGAGATATGTTGTGTAACGTCATCAATTGCTACTTCGAAAAAGATGCTCATGCCAATGCTGCAGTTCGTGTGAATACCGTATATATCGAATCATACAGCAATGAATTTTCTGTGCTCACTCACGGCTCGCAAAGGAAGCGGTCTGCTCCATTGCTCATCAAAACCTTACAAAACGTAAACCATGTTTGGATCAAAGGTCACTTCCAGACGAGTGGAATAATGACATACGACATAACTGAGTTCTTGGATCAACGAGTTGTTTTTTCGATCGAGTCGTATACGCTCGCTTTGACTCGACACTCTTCTGTTCTGTGAGCTTTTCTTCTGCCTTCCTCTGTGTTGCCTCGTATATGACGGTAACAACCGAAATGCGGAGAGTTACGTATCCAATGACGCTACTTTATGTAACTGACTAACAACAGACGATTTTAAACCAACGGAATTGCAAGAATCAATTTCTTCGTATCAAAAAAAGCAACAACATGCCCATCTGTGCGTATTTAGTATGAAAAGATTATATAGAAGCTTCTAATCTAAGGCATATCACATCAATCACCTCGCTGGGGGTCTAATATATTAGTACCCCAGCCACCAGTCAGATTTTTTTGACCGGATTCGGGGCCTTCGCGCACATCGCCGAAAATGACATCATATATAGTAAAATAGATGTTTGCCGAATATTTCGATTACTTTTCAAGTCTGCATAATACCTCTGTTGACCTAGCGTTGAAAAGAATTATCTGGAGATTCTTTTCCCTGTTTATCTGGACAGAGCATATGAAAAGTAGTTCGCTCATGTGCAAAACTGAAGGAGTTGTTCGGCCGGATTCAAACTGAACCGTGCGTAGGTGAATTTTCCCCTATACGTCACAGCGACGTAGTAAAGGTCAACTTCCGCTATTGGAGGCAGGGATGGATAATGGAGCCTGCGAAATGGAGCATGCGCTGTGGGGAGGATGATATCACAAGGATATTAAATCTGACAGATCAGCTCGACTGCCACCATTGACGATAGTGACACACGTTGATACTGACAGTTACTTGCCCGGTGAGGAAGAAATAACGCCGGATGGTAATTAAGGAGATAGATATGTTTACACCTATGGCAGTTATTCATGTGCAATTAAATATTTAAAAATAATTAGTATGCAGAATAAGCATTTTGCACATTCCCTACTTAAACTCCGTTGCCAACCATTTTTTAAAGATATATTTGTTACCATTGATAACATTTATATTAATTCTGTGCAAAATAACTCCAGCGACACGTGAGTTTCCATTAAAAACATTTATACCGATTCAGTACAAAATAAATCCAGAGACAGATGAGAACAATTATATATAACATTTATATTGACTTTGAATGATATAATTTCGGGGTTGTTCCTTTATATTCTACAGTGTTCAGTAATATATTAGACGATTGTATCAAACGATTATTTCAAATGATACGTACACTTGTAGGTCCTAGACTCCGGACACTGACGTGAGATAGACTGTCCTAATTTGATACTGTATACTGTTAGACTTTCTTATGGCATAAGGTTGTATACCTCCTACTGTCACCTACACAGACTTTTAAAGTGTTCACAAATCCGACAATGAGAGAATTATCGTTATATACATCCATGGAATTTCACGTTCAAGCTAAAGATGGAAAATCTGACCCCCGGATGCAGGTATCACGATCTCATTCATACACTGGTCGGCAAACTGGCCTGTAAGCTTTTTTATTGAAATTGTACCTTTCGAGCCGTTTCACACACGGATTTCCCGGTCCTTCAATACAGTGGTTTATTTATATTTGTCTCCCACCGGATACTTGCTCCGTCTGTCATTCCATAGTTCCGTCATTCCGTCACACTTCCTTGTGACTACAATAACTCAAAAACTATTTTTCCGATTGACATCAAACTTAGAGAGTGAGTGGCTGTGATGGTTTTTCAGCAACCTGCGTAATCCAATATGGCCGCCATGGCCGCCGAGTCCTTGACCTTATTCAGCCATGCTACCTAAGCTTGTGACTGCAATAACTCGAAAACAATATGTCCGTTTGACCTCAAACTTGGACAATTGGTTGGTATGAATGAGAGGATGACTGGGATTGTTTTCCGGCAACCTGCGTGATCCAATATGGCCGCCATGGCCTTGATCTCTATTCAGCCATGCTAATAAGCTTGTGACTGCAGTACCTCAAAAACTATTTTTCTGATTGACATCAAACTTGGAAAGCGGGTTAGTATGTGTGAGAGGATGGCTGGGATTGTTTTCCGGAAACCTGTTTTATCTAATATGGCTGCCATCGCCGCCGAGGCCTTAACCCCTATTCAGTCAGGGTACGTACTAAACTTGTGACTGCAATAACACAAAAATGATTCGTCCGATAGATTTATTTAACAATCACAAAACGTTTCTCAGGGAAAGAGGTATTTGTCTTCCAACCAAACATAACGATATACCAAAAGTATACTTGACTCACAAAATGCATAAATCACCATACAAAGCTAGATTCATAGCTGGTTCTAGAAGCTGCACCACCAAGCTTCTTTCAACCCTGTTGACGAGGGCCCTTCAGGAGGTAAAAGCATTTTGGGGAAGGTGTTGCGCCACTATTTCTAAAAACTCTGGCGATGAATTTATGTGGATATTGAAAAACTCAAAATGTCTCACGGAAGAACTTGATGCTAAAGGTCAAATACCGTACAGACATGTATCCACATGGGATTTCTCGACTCTCTATACTACAATCCCTCATCAGGACATTATTGACCGTCTAAGTTCATTAATAGTATCTGTGTTCAAGAAAACTGATCGTAGATATATTAATGTCGGAAGCCATAAAGCATTCTTTAGCTCTACTACATACAAGAGATATCATTCATGGGATGTTTCTTTGTTTATAGAGTTGCTTGAATTTCTCATTAAAAATATCTATGTGAAATTTGGCAACACAATATATCAACAGCATATAGATATTCCAATGGGTACTAATTGTGCACCCCTATTGGCTGACCTATATCTGTTCTCTTATGAATATGACTATATGCAGGCGCTTTCAAAAACCGATCCATTCGAAGCCCGTTCGTTCTCATTCACCAAACGCTATATAGACGATCTTCTCGCTGTGGATAATAGCTATATAAATGACGCAGTGAAGGATATATATCAACCTTCACTGGATTTGAAGGAAACTACACATCATATTTAGACCTATTTCTCTATAAAAATGAAGCGGGCCTTCTCTTTTGCGACTGTGTGACAAAAGAGATGATTACAATTTCGACATCGTAAACTATCCCTTTCTGGAAAGTAATATTCCAGTGGGACCTGCATATGGCGTATACATATCATGCCTAGTAGCATTTGCTAGATCCTGTGTTAAATGTGACGATTTTAATCAACGTCACAAAACATTGTTGCAGAAACTTGTAAAACAGAGCTACACCACCAAGCGCCTCCACTCAAAGTTTTTCAAATTTGGCGATACATATCGCATGCTGATAGCAAAATACGACCGTAGCGTGCAAGATCTATGGCGTTACGTTTCGTAACTTGTGTCTAATTCCGCTTAACCCGAGGCTAGGGGCCGTATGAACCCATGTACTTCAAGATCCTCATGGTACTCATATGAACAGTCAGTCACATTCTTTAGATGGCGACTTTACAACGAATATTATGGATTAAGAATACGGATTTGATATTTTTGGAACATCATGATGTCTTGCCGGCATCATTGAAAACTGTTGACCGCTTCTCTCTTGCAGGAAACAAGCCTATGTTTATGTATATTATGATTGTTTTTTTAATTTGGTGCTAATACTGTTATATGGAATATGGAATAGGTCTTTGGATTATGGACGCGGATATTCTTTAATGGACGACGGCTGAATTATGAATGACGGACCAGACGCTTGTAATTGCTATGCGTGAGAGGATGACTGGGAATTGTTTATCAGTATCCTGCGAGAAAGATTTCACCAGCTGACATTCGGTATAAGAGTAGCAATGGCTGCATTGGATTTGCTTTTCGGCAACCTTGATGACATGATCTACACATCGCTATTTATCATATTTCGCACTGTTTACATTTCAGAGCTAAACTATCTCGTATTTTGAAACATCTCCATTTCTTCATTAAAAATGATGTAAACTGTCAAATCATTTCTTTTCATTTCTCAGATAATATCACAAATGTTTTAAGCACTAAATACACAAACAAAAGTTCCCATCATTCAATGTACAATTTTAAATACAACATTTTATAAAACTTTCATGTTGCCATATTGTCTATGGTATCAACGGTGGGGGACATGGACCGCTCGGGTTTTCATTCGTTATACATTTCTTTCTTTAATTTGTAGATTTACAAGCTCTATATTTTGAAACAACAAGATAGAGAAATCAAATTTAAAAAATGAATCTATACAAGTTCGAATATCTATATAAGTCATTCAGTTAAATGTGTGCATCTAAAGTGTAATGGATGTTTCCTTTGTCTTCGTTCTCTTCTCTAACATACCGAGCCGTCCAGGAAAAACTCATAGGACTGCTCTGTAGAGATCTGCGCCTGTAGCATTGCTCGGGGAATGTGTATCATGAAACGGGATGTCAGGCTTCATCCTGAAGCCTGTAAGCTTCCATACGTTCTATCAAGTATACCTCATGTTAGAATGCAGTATTTTGACTGGACGAGCACTGTATATTATGATAGTACCCGGTGGCAGGAGCATTATCTCTTTAGGAGGTAACTGTTCTTACAATAGTACCATTCTGACAGGGGAATGAACTATGCAGGAGGGAACTACAGTCTCTTACAAGTAAGATAAGACATTCGGTATACTAAAGCTACCAACGATAACCGGTCTGTCATCGGAAAATTCTTAGACTGAGTCAGAGTAGGAAGTATATTATATCCACTCCAGATGCACAGTCTCGAAATTGGTACGCCACAAGGCGGTGTGGTCATGCCACTCAAGATGTTCACATGAACAACTACAATAAAAGCCTGGCTGAGATACAAATCACACAATCTAGGTAAACCAAGATGGTAAATCAGGGAAATACCATCTAGACGTAACGCTATGAAAACTTCGTGCGAACTGTTCGCCGATATTCTACGCGATTCCTTAATAAGCCAATCACGACAATTTCTGACGTTTCTCTCTGACAATGATTGACGTTTACTTCACGGTGATTAACATTTTCGCGCGGCACAATCTTTTGATTTTCTACCCCCTAACAAAGCCAGACTTTTCGACGGGAGTAAACTCTTTGATCTCCACTGTTTACCACGCAGACCGTCTGGAAATGGCCCCATATTTGGATACTGTTTCCCGATAATGTTTAAAAATTAGTCCACATGCTACCATGTGTAATTACTGTGGGCATGATTTCAACAAGCTAGCCACCTGATTGGCTAACAAATATAGTTTCAAGTTCGCATGGGATTTATATAGGGCTGAATTCAGATATAATATTCCTTGATTTTATATCTGAGTTTACTGAGATTGCAAATCACAGGGATCAGTTTTGGTTCTTGTAATGTTTTTTCTTAATATGCAGTCCGTATGTTTGCCTGTGAGGTCATTCGACTTGTTGTCAATACACCACCCTCATTATTTTACGTTTCATTAGTCCTCTCAAACACCCTAGCCTCCTGAAACAGATTTCACCCTAGATGAAAAAAAAAGAATTCAAAAATAGCGCAAAAGGTCATCGGAATTCTATTTGACCACCTAACATGGAACGATCAAATGGACCAGTTGGTACTCAGATGTAATAAAGACATAAACTTTATGTTTCTGGAACAAACTGGGGAGCAAGCAAAGTTATCCCACTTAAATTTTATCAACCCCGGAAGACATATGAAAATCTTGAAGATAAATGGTTAAATGACTCTGTCACATTCGGTTACGTTGTTACGAAACTCATTAAGGGACATGACGCTGAAGTTATAAAGCAGACGTTCGAGAGATAAAGTTGATTCGCTGGCAACTACGGCTCCCAAATGTAGATCTGTCACTCAATGGTATGATCAGTAAGAAGGAAAGCCCATACTACATTAAATCTGTAACACTAGATTATCTCGACAAAACCGGGCGAAATAGCCTGAAGATATACACAGACGGATCAGCTTTCGTAATAACTGAAATGAAAATTACTAAAGGATTCAAGTTACCTGACAATATGTCTGTCTGTTCTAGAGAGCTAATAGCCATAATAATAATATAACTGCATTGGATGGTAGAAAATAGACACATTCGCCCGGTTGTGTGCAGCGACTCTTTGAGTAGATTTACCTTCATAAGCAATTAAGAATCCCAAAGCATAGCAGATCGTATTCACGAAATCGAATATCTAGTCATGGCAATTAGGGCATTGGGTATAGCCGGTGCTAGGGGTCGTGTGGTCATGTCATTCAGTATGTCAACATGAACAGCTGCAATAAAAGCGTAGCTGTGATACAAATCATCGCAGGGATCACTTTTGGTTCTTGTGATGTTTTTTGTTAAATTTGCCGTCAGTATATTCGTCTGTGGGGTCATATGAATTCAGTATCCTTTTCCACCACCATTTTAATGTTGCGTTTAATTGACGTTCTGTGATACTGGTGCCAACCCACGTAGAACTGAAAGTGCGGATAAAACTGCCAAAACTGTTTACAGAGACAAAAAAGCAATAACCCATCGAAACATTATGGCCACAACAAGCTGTTCCCATTTAACAATCTGCCAAATTGTCACTGACACATGTAGAAATAAAATAGGATTGCAACAACGGAGATACCTTGATATTGAGGTCCGACTGTTCCACTTTCCTACAAAAAGTCAAGGCCAATTTAAATAAATACATAACAGAGAAGCACGGCCAAAACGTCAGAGGCGAAAAATATTCGGCATAAAATATAGGCAATGGTAAAATGGAAATATCTTAATACTGAGTGCCGTCTGTCCCACTACCCTACCAAAACTCTATGGCCATCAAGCAATATGGATTCGGCTAACTATTTGCTGACCCGCAATGCCTCACTATATATATATTCATCTATTTACCCATTATTATATTTATTTACATATTTATTTTTCTATTTATGCATTTAATTATTTATTACAGAACACTAAATTCGAAACAGACCATACATGATATGCCAAAGATCCACCGAACTGCCCAATGTTTAACACAAACTATGAACATTTGACTTTCGCGCAAAAAAGGACGTAGTCTGCCATCCTGTACCCTGATACATACTCCAAGCACTGTTACAGTCACAGATTTCGGGAGATCCAGCTCAGTTCTGCCAGTTATTATTTATGGACCCAACCAGGCACACTCCAACATAGATTGTAAAAATGTACATGTATGTAAAATGACAAATTATATCGCAAGTCCTATATATTTACATATAGTTTCAGTTATCAGTTTATACTTGGAACAACGTTCCTGTTTCACGCAAACTCTGCATGGAAGTCATTTTACTCGCTGAATTGCCGTTAAAATGATGTCAGACCAAATGTCGACGTTGCTTCTACTTTCGTTTTTACCCCTCTGACAATTTTGCCAGAAGGTTATTGTCTGAAAATTTGTTGAAGATGATTGACCTTGATCTATTTTTCCCAGATCAAATTACTTGATAGCAGTATGAAGAGTTATACAGAAGAATATTTTTAGAGCTAAGAATTCTGTTGTCCTCAACCAGAACGTCACTGTAAAAAAAGTTCTCTCTAATTAAGGTCTTGGAAAAAGCTGACCCAACATCCTATGTGTGTCTTGATAACTACAGTCAACCCAACTAGATCACATTTTTGTTGTTAACCCAGTTGTCAAGGTTCTAATATACAACTTTTACAATGAATGCTTGTTCATAGTGTAAACAATGACTCATAGCCGAGGGGTAGTGGGGCCCTTTGAGCTACATTTTAACACCACAACCGTTATACACACGTTGATCCACAATATCACATCAATATTGTTGGAAGGCCTAATCAATCAGATACCAAGGGGACTAAAATCCCTAGCCGACTAAACTACCTTTCACACCGGCCTCAATACATCCTCCTTATGCATATTCCGTAACCATTCGGCCCCAACCTCGTACACGAATTATTTCACCATTTCGACCTTACAAACTATTTCACAATAGTTTTGTTACACGTAGTTCCTATATAATGCCTTCAATTTTCTCGCATTGCCTTGATCGTATGACTGTTGTCTGGCTGGGGTGGTGATGTGTGGTCTAGGCGAATGATAACTATGTTATGTTACGAGTTAACACACATGAGGAGCTAATGAGTGTTGAAGTAGGCCATGTATATGCCTTCATAAATAGCAGTCTTCAAACCGATAAAACTTTAGTACTGGTATAGACGCTAACTTCGCTTCTAAGTGGAAAGGGGAAATTTACGATCGCGTCTTACGGAATAACATTCCAACATTAAAGTGCGGAATTAATGGCGAAATAATCTCACGCCAGGTAGCTGGATTTCACAGCTGAAAGAGAAGAGGAGATAAACGAAACGACTATCAAAACATAGCAGTGCAAAGACCATCAAAGGATTAGGTCACAGGACTGAGATAAAATTGGATGAAAATAACGTTCTGTATGTTAGAATCCTTCAATATGTCTCCATATATTAGCTGATAAGTATAAATTTACTACAAATAAGACCTAAGAGAAAATAAGGTTTTTATTAACAGTTGATTTTCAAAAAACCGCTTCAAATCATATCAAGTGCACTGACAACATATCTAAAGGTCTAAAGGTATGTATGTTTTCAAGGGCTCGTATACCAGTCAGGGTTATATGTTAGTAACATCCAACATTCGCGAGACTACCCGCGTCCTTAACCATATATACCGAACCTAATCACATGAGACTTTCGCATGGAATAGTCAGCGCCCATTTCATCTTTCATGTAAGGTGATCTCATTTCTAAAAAATAAAGACCCATGTTACCCGCTAATAGCACAAATCAAACTAAGCTAATCAGATACCTCAATAAAAACCCAACAGGAAACCGTTCGCTGATGAGATTCAAACCAACTTTCAAGATTGAATTCGATCGCTTTATTCTTTCCTTCAATTATCAAACATTTAAGATATGTATAAGTAGTATATAAAAGACTGTAGAAGACTGTAACCGTACATTAGACTAGTACGAATGCATTGTGCACCGCCTCCCTGCTTATAACACATGATGTGACGTAGATGCGCAGTAAACTTGCATGTGTCGTGTTCACGCAGATTAACAAGTGTTCTGAGAACCCCAACAACTCGCCTTGTGGGGTGATCCGCTGAAGCTGCAGCAGTTCATCGCAACATGGCTAATGGCGGCCATCTTGGATTAAACAGGTAACTAAAAAGCATTCCCAACTGTTCTCTCACCGATGTCAAGCCACTATCCAAGTTTGAAGTCGACGAGTTCAGTCTGTCTCGAGTTATTGCCAAACATGATCCAAGTGCTTAAAATTCAAGATGGCTGACCACAGCCAACTTTCATGTAGAACTGAAAATGTAACTGAAAAGCAATCCCAACTGTCCTCTCACTGCATGATGTCAATATACTAACCAAGTTTAAAGTTGATCCGTTCAATAGTTCTCGAGTTATTGGTTGGGCAATTGGTTGGGCGAGAAATGTGTAACTATCCAACCACTGACAATGCAAGATGTCTGATGGCGGCCTTCTTGGATTACACAGGTACTGAAAAGCAATCCTGGCCGTCCCCTCACCGACGTCAAGGATTTGAACGTTGATCAGTTCAATTATCCTCGATTTATTGCCCAGAGAAGATGCAAGCACTTAAAATTCAAGATGACTGTCAGTGACCATCTTGGATTATGCAGGTAATTGAAAAGCAATCCCAAAAGTTCTCTCACTGATGTCAAGCCACTGCAGTTGATTGGTTCAATCGTTTTCGAGTTAATATTAGGACAAGATCAAACTGCTGAAATCCAAGATGCCTGGCAGCCATCTTGGAGTACACAGGTAACTGAAAAGCATGCCAACCGTCCTCTCACCGATGTCAAGACACTCTCCAAATTTGAAGTCGATTGGTTCAATAGTTTTTGGTCAGACAAGAAATGTGTAAAGATCCATCAATGCAAGATGGCTGAGAGCGGCCATCTTGGATTATACAGATAACTGAAAAGCAATCACAACTGTTCTCTCGCCAATGTCAAGGCACTCTCCAAGTTTGAAGTCGATGAGTTCGAAAGTTACGAGTTATCGGTCAGACAAGGAATGCCGGTGTCAAGATTCAACTGCTGACGATCAAGATGGTTGATGGTGGCCATCCTGGGTTACACAGGTAACTGAAAAGCAATCCCAGCCATCCTCTCACCAATGTCAAGACACTCTCCAAGTTTGAAATCAATCGGTTGAATAGTTCTCGAGTTATTGGTACAGACAATAATGTGTGGAATAGAGGATCTGGTAGACAATAATGTCTGGAATAGATGATCTGGTATAGACAATGTCTGACATGGATGATCTGATACAGAAAAAAACATCTGACAGATTATCCGGTAGACAATAACGTCTGACTTAGATGATCCGGTACAGACAATACCGTCTGGAATAGATGATCTGGTACAGACAATAATGTCTGGAATAGATTATCTCGTACAGACAATAACATCAGTCTCATGTGGGATTACTTCCAGATAGGTCAATCCCGTGTAGGATTATAACTGGATAGGTCAGTGCCGTGAGATTACTGCTGCATAGGGCAGTCCAGTGTGAGATTACTGCTGGATAGGTCAGTCCCATGCGTGATTACTGCTGGATCATGCAGTGTTCTGTCCTTGTTGGATCACTGATCCATCATTATTGGATCGCTGATCCAGTAATAAAGATTTTTGGATCAGTGATCCAGAAATAAAGATACAATGTTACTATTTGCGACAATTTTTTATACTGTACATGTATATTTGAGGAGAGCCACTGGTGCAAGCTCTACCAGGCATTCATTTCGTTCTGCTTTGCGCCTCTCCATTTAGCGCTGTAAGGGTCTCACGGACTTTGCCGGAGTTGACCCGAGGTCATCTGTTGCCACAGTGAACGAACATTGCGACCGTCTAACTGGGCGAATTGATATCAGTCACTACTCACCGATATATATTTCCGCAACATATAGTTCTTGGGTAATTTGTCAAAAAGCTGCCTTAAAACTGTGTGAAACTGGCGCTTTGAAAAACACTGAATAACTGTTTAGTGTGTTTCGAGATAAATAAACATTTTGCGATCAGTAAAACAGTCCGATAGAACAGTTCTTGGTTTTTACAAGAATCCTGTAAAAAATGGCAAGACCCCTACAGGGGTAAATGCAGTGTAGCGCAAAGCACCCTGGGAGAGGATGCCACTGGTGATGCAATTTTAAATCAGGGGAGAGCATCATGTATCAACATCTCTGTGATCCAGAGCTGCATTACTTTCGAGTCAAAAAGTTGCTCCTCATCATTTTGGCTTATTGTGGATTAATGATCCACTATGACGGAAGAAATGAGCCGGCGTTCAAGCTTTTCAAGCAGTCAGTTGAGCCGAGGGTAAGCCGTCTCGTACAAACGAGCCGATGGCAAGCCATGCAATATATTGGATCAATATGGCGTCAATATTTTACAAACTGAATTTTTTTATTTATTTTTTGTTGCTCATATGAATCATTTTATTTGTAGTATAGGAATACTGCTGGATGAGTCAGTCCCGTGTGTTATTGTTGCTGGATGGACCAGTCCCGTGTGGGATTACTGCTGGATAGTCGTGTTCCATGTGGGATTACTGCTGGATAGGCCAGTCCCGTCTGGGATTACTGCTGGATGGGTGAGTCTCGTATGGGATTACTGCTGGATAGGTCAGTCCCGTGTGGGATTACTGCTGCATATGCAGTCTAATGTGGGATTACTGCTGCATACGGCAATCCCATGTGGGATTACTGCTGGGAAGGTCAGTCCCGTGTGGGACTAAACTGCGATAAGAAGGACAAAAATTCATATTTAATGTCATATTTCTTAAATAGCACATGCACATCCTCGAATCACATTGAACTTGTGTAGCAAGTGTCAAACTCATCCAATGAAATCTGACAGCTTCAGCAAACTTTCCATGTACAGGTGTACATGTAAGTACATTATCATTGGCATATTACTAAGACGAAACCCTCAAAATTTGAACAAACATTAATATTTCATCTCCTAATTAGAACAGGGACATCCTCAGATCGTACGAAATATGTGTACCAAGTTTCATAATCACCAAATGAAACCTGACAAATTCAGACAACTTTTCCAAAATCTCATAATTTGGACACAAATTAATATATCATCTCGTAAATAGCACAGGTGCTTCCTCCAATCATAAGAATCATGTGTACCAAGGTTCATAATCATCCATTGACAGCTGACAACTGCAGCAAACTTTCTATGTACATGTACATGTGTACATGTAGAGGCCTGCATGTACAATTCTGCTAAACCAAAAACTCTATCATTCGCCATAATTTGGACAAAAATTAATATTTCATCCTAAAAATAGAACAAGTACATCCTCTAGTCATAAGAAACGTGTACAAAGTTTCGTAATCAGCCATTGACAGCTGACAACTGCCGCAAATTTTCTATGTACATGTACATGTGTGCATGTAGAGGCCTACATGTACAATTCTGCTAAACCAAAAACTTTATCATTTGCCATAATTTGGACCAAAAATAATATTTCATCTAAAAAATAGCACAGGTACATCCTCTAATCGTAAGAAACATGTGTACCAAGTTTCATAATCATCCAATGAGAGCTGACAACTGCAGCAAACTTTCTATGCACAGATGTACATGTACACTTCAGCTAAACGAAAAACTCTATCATAAGGATGTTAACATTGCAGTACCCATGGAATCCCCAGGGGTAGTACCCCCAGGTGGAATACCCCCCCCCCATATTTCTTTTTATATTTTTTCTAGATTTTTTTTTTTGAATTTGGTAAACACCAAAACCTTATCATTTCCAGGCCGGCGACACCGACACAAAAACCGACGACGACATCCTCTTCCCCCGCTCACAATATTGCTGAACGCGACGTTAAACCTTAATTCTCTCTCTCTCTCTCCGATAAAAATGAAACTCGAGTGATGCATCATGGGGGATGAGCTGATCATGGAATTCAATACTCAGCCAATGAAATGTACATAAAGAGTCCTATCCATGATCTCTCGCGTGCCGACTCCGCATGTCATCTTTCCTGCATGTGCAAGAGTTGAGTGGTGTAAACTGTTTGACGTTGCCAGTGCCGTCAAGCTATTCTAGCGTTTCACACTTGTAGTCTTTGCTTCTGATAGAGCTTAAATCTCATATCTTACGTGTGGTGGTGGAGATGTGTGTTATGAATGAGAGTTGTGATTTTGGACCATAGACCTTGGATTAATTTTTTACCTTTGACCTTGGATCCTCGATGTCATTTCTGGTCACGTGACTCGCGAGAACAAGAAAAAATCAGAAAAAACGAAATTTGCACCCGATAAAATGGATCTATGTGGGCATTCAGTGCCCACACGTGTCGTTCCCAGAGTGTCGTATTGATGCTCTCGTGGTATAGAATGAGACTGAATTACTGTTCATTTTGATCAGTGACGTCATGATGCCATTGGGATATATGGTTGTGGCAAGTTTCACTCAATAGTTGTGGAAATTGATCAGGCTCTGGAGGGAAATTCATGCATAGCAAAATTAATGTCAACGGTACCTGTGGCCCAAAAATCTGATTTTTTATTTTTTATTTTTTTAAGTAGAAACATTAGTGGGAGATGATATTTCTGGTACAAAAATTGAGGACATATGGTCAACCTCAGTTGTGGCTCAAAATGCAGGCAATTATTAAAAAAAATTGTCTTTGCTATTACACCAGTTCAAGGATGTGCATTGTGGTAAAATTTTAGGAATACCTCAAGCTCAAGAAACCGATCGTGATCCAAAGGTCAAAGTTCAAAGTCGCTGTCAGAACTTCTTGAACATCGCAGTTTTTTGATCGGATGCATAGAGGAGCCGATATGTCAGATGCCAAGCAGAGTACGACAGGTTAAATATCAAGACATTTAACATCAACAACTCAATGAAACACGGAAAACATGATTATTTCTAGTGGACGTAGCCCGTAGTAGATTGTACTCTTGTTTTGTGGTAGTATATAGAATCAAAGCATGTTTCCCCCAAAAATTCTGTATATGGTTATTTTATGTGCGCTGATTGAAGTACAAAAACTATACCACGAGGAATACTCTGAGGAAAAACTCGGTCAATTGTTATGAGCAAAATAATAGAATTTGACCATCCCTGCTTAACTGATAATCAGAAATGTCAGACAAGCTGATTTATATTCGAGGCCTAAATAAAAAGTGAAACAGAGAAAATAAGTGAAAAGATGTTAACATTCGGCATATATAGGCTATGAATGACGGTTGTATAGTTGTTATTTATCTTTATATAAACCAATATATAGTCTTCTGATGCTAGTTTACGTCTGCATAATTTACTGATAGAGCAAATTTTCAACTTTCCCGGTTGTTCTTCCACCTGAATTTTTGCTTCAGAATAAGGTCGAAATATGTGGTTTAGACAGATCAATATGCCTCATTTTACCTGATCCAAGGGCCTGGATTGGCCGGATCGAAATGTCTGGCTGAATCAGATCGAAATGTTTGGTTTAATCAGATTGAACTATCTGGTTTGGTCAGATCGAAATGTCTGTTTTGGCCAGATCGAAATATCTGATTTAATCAGACCGAAATGCTTGTTTAATCAGATCGAAATGCCTCCTGTGGTTAGATACAAGGGCCTGGTTTGGTCAGACCGCAAGGTCTGGTTTAATCAGATCGAAATGCCTGGTTTAATCAGATCGAAATGCCTGGTTTGGTTCAGATCGAAATGTCTGGTTTGTTCAGATCGAAATATCTGGTTCAGACAAATCAATTTGTCTCATTTGACCAGTTCCGAGGGACTGAATTGGCCAGACCGAAATGCTTGGGCTAATCAGATCGAAATGCCTGGTTTGGTCAAATCAAAACACCTGGTTTGGCCGGACCGAAATGTGTGGTTCGGCCAAATCGAAAAGTCTGGTTTGACCTATTCGAATTATGCCAGGTATGACCAGTCGAGACGCTTGGTTTGGTAAATCGAAATATTCGGTTTCGTTACATGCTCGGGTTAATGGATATGCCTGGTTTGGTCTGATCAAGATTCATGGTTCGTGCTGATTAGCAGTCATGGTTCGGTCTGATTAAGATTCGTGGGACGGTCTAATCAAGATTCATTGTTCGGTCTGATCAAGATTCATGATTTGGTTTGATCAAGATTCATGATTCGGTCTGATTAAGATGCATGGGTAGGTCTGATCAAGATTCATGGTTCGGTCTGATCAAGATTCATGGTTTGGTTTGATCAAGATTCATGGTTTGGTTTGATCAAGATTCATGGTTTCGTCTGATCAAGATTCGTGGTTCGGTCTGATCAAGATTCATAGTTCGGTCTGATCAAGATTCATGGTTTGGTCTGATTAAGATTCATGGTTCGGTCTGATCAAGATTCATGGTTCGGTCTGATCAAGATTCATAGTTCGGTCTGATCAAGATTCATAGCTTAGTCTGATCAAGATTCATGGTGTGGTCTGATCAAGATTCATGGTTTGGTCAATTAACAGTCATGGTTCGGTCCAATCAAGGTTCATGGTTCTGGCTGATCAAGATTCATGGTTCAGTCTGATCAAGATTCATGGTTTGGTTTGATCAAGATTCATGGTTTCGTCTGATCAAGATTCATGGTTCGGTCTGATCAAGATTCATGGTTCGGTCTGATCAAGATTCATGGTTCGGTCTGATCAAGATTCATAGTTCGGTCAGATCAAGATTCATGGTTCGGTCTGATCAAGATTCATGGTTCGGTCTGATTAAGAGTAATGGTTCAGTCTGATCAGGATTCATGGTTGGTCAAATCAAGATTCATAGCTTAGTCTGATCAAGACTCATGGTTTGGTCTGGTCAGGATTCATGGTTCGGTCTGATCAAGATTCATGGTATGGCCTGATCAAGAGTCATGGTTCAGTCTGATCAAGATTCATGGTTCGGTCTGAACAAGATTCATGGCCCAGTCTGATCAAGATTCATGGTTCAGTCTGATCAGGATTCATGGTTCGGTCTGATCAAGATTCATGGTTCAGTCTGATCAAGATTCATGGTTTGGTCTGATCAAGATTCATGGTTCGGTCTGATCAAGATTCATGGTTCAGTCTGATCAAGATTCATGGTTCGGTCTGATCAAGATTAATGGTTCGGTCTGATCAAGATTCATGGTTCAGTCTGATCAGGATTCATGGTTGGTCAAATCAAGATTCATGATTTAATCTGATTAAGATTCATGGTTTGATCTTATCAAGATTCATGGTCTGGTCTGATCAAGATTCATGTTTGGTCTGATTAAGATTCATGGTTCGGTCTGATTAAGATTCATGGTATGATTTGATCAAGATTCATGGTTGGTCTGATCAAGATTCATGGTTTCGTCTGATCAAGATTCATGGTTGGTGTGATTAAGATTCATGGCTTGGTTTGGTTAAGATTCATGGTTCGGTCTGATCAAGATTCATGGTTCGGTCTGATCAAGATTCATGGTATGGTCTGATCAATATTCATGGTTCGGTCTGATTAAGATTCATGGTATGATTTGATTAAGATTCATGGTTCGGTCAGATCAAGATTCATGGTTTGGTTTGATCAAGATTCATGGTTGGTCTGATTAAGATTCATGGTTGGTCTGATTAAGATTCATGGTTGGTCTGATTAAGATTCATGGTTGGTCTGATTAAGATTCATGGCTTGGTTTGGTTAAGTTTCATGGTTCGGTCTGATCAAGATTCGTGGCTTGGTTTGGTTAAGATTCATGGTTCGGTCTGATCAAGATTCATGGTATGGTCTGATCAAGATTCATGGTTCGGTCAGATCAAGATTCATGATTCGGTCAGATCAAGATTCATGGTTTGTTCTGATTAAGATTCATGGCTTGGTTTGGTTAAGATTCATGGTTCGGTCTGATCAAGATTCATGGTTCGGTCTGATCAAGATTCATGGTTCGGTCTGATCAAGATTCATGGTTGGTCTGATTAAGATTCATGGTTTGGTCTGATTAAGATTCATGGCTTGGTTTGGTTAAGATTCATGATTCGGTCTGATCAAGATTCATGGTTGGTCTGATTAAGATTCATGGTTTGGTCTGATTAAGATTCATGGCTTGGTTTGGTTAAGATTCATGGTTCGGTCTGATCAAGATTCATGGTTCGGTCTGATCAAGATTCATGGTTTGGTCTGATTAAGATTAATGGTTGGTCTGATTAAGATTCATGGTTTGATCTGATCAAGATTCATGGTATGGTCTGATTAAGATTCATGGCTTGGTTTGGTTGAGACTCATTGTTCGGTCTGATCAAGATTCATGGTTGGTCTGATCAAGATTCATGGTTGGTCTGATTAAGATTCATGGTTTGGTCTGATCAAGATTGATGGTTAGTCTGATTAAGATTCATGGCTTGGTTTGGTTATGATTCATGGTTCGGTCTGATCAAGATTCATGGTTGGTCTAATCAAGATTAATGGTTGGTCTGATTAAGATTCATGGTTTGGTCTGATCAAAATTCATGGTTGGTCTGATTAAGATTCATGGCTTGGTTTGGTTAAGATTCATGGTTCGGTCTGATCAAGATTCATGGTTCGGTCTGATCAAGATTCATGGTTCGGTCTGATCAAGATTCATGGTATGGTCTAATCAAGATTCATGGTATGGTCTGATCAAGATTCACGGTTCGGTCTGATCAAGATTCATGGTTGGTCTGATCAAGATTCATGGGTTGGTCTGATCAAGATTCATGGTTCGGTCTGATCAAGATCCATGGTTCGGTCTGATCAAGTTTCATGGTATGGTCTGATCAAGATTCATGGTTCCGTCTGATCAAGATTCATGGTTTGGTCTGATCAAGATTCATGGTTTGGTCTGATCAAGATTCATGGTTCGGTCAGATCAAGATTCATGGTTCGGTCAGATCAAGATTCATGGTTTGATCTGATAAAAATTCATGGTTCGGTCTAATCAAGATTCATGATTTGGTCTTATCAAGGTTCATGATTTAGTTTGATCAAGATTCATGATTTGCTCTGACCAACATTCATGGTTCGGTCTAGTCATGGTTCATGGTTTGGTTTGATCAAGATTCATAGTTCGGTCTGATCAAGATTCGTGGCTTGACCTTTTATGATTCATAATTCGGTCTAATCAAGTTTCATCGCTTGGTTTGATCAAGATTCATGGTTTGGCCAGATTGATTAATCCATACCGTAATGTTAATTATTTCGTAAATAAATTTTTTTTAATAAGATTCCATCTTTGATCTACAGTCAGTTAATTAAGCAGAAGACACCGTCCAAATCAAGTATACGAACTTGTGTAGCCCATTCACTACAGCAGCGTGAACCATACGCACAAATTCAACCGTAATTCCCATGCACTAGTGTGACAGCACGTACTATTGCCGCGAAAAATATAGATCCATGAGGCCAAGGTGTTTAGTCAGATAATGTCTGAAATACGACATTTAATGAATGAAGTTGGTCGTTCAAACGATACTAATAACTTCTTAATGAAAATTCATTGTCGTCGATTCAAGTCACTGAAATTGATCGAGATATTTCCCTAGCAACGGCATGCATATCTGACGTGCCAACCACAGAAACGCGATATAGACACATACACACTTACTTTATGGTTTAATATGCTATTAAGAGAGATCAAAGAGACAAGCATGCTATAATTGGTGGTTTTGTGGACCAGAGAGAAAGAAAGGACAAATTAGAGTAACTGACAGAGGACGACCAACTCGTGTTCACGGGTCATGCGCACTTTGAAGGGGGATTCATTGATCATACTGAGACCCTGTAGTGATATCGGTACCGAAAGCCTCAAACCCCGGGCTCGTTATAAGGAGATACAAACAAACCACCTGAATTGTGGGACATAATAATACCCCAGCCACCAGTCATATTGTCGGACAGGATTCCAGCCCGAGCAGCACACGACCGGAAGTGATATCATATACAGTAAAAGCGATGTTTGTGGAAAGTTACATTTCAATTCTGCATTATACCTCTGTTGACCTAGCGCTAAGAAGAGATTGAGATTATTTCCGCCGTTTATATGGGGCGAGCATATTAAAAATAGTTCGCTCATGTGCAAAACTGAAGGAGTAATTTGGTCGGAGTCAAACAAAACGGAGTTCGGGGGGAGGGGTGTCCGTATACGTCATAGCCGCGTCTTTAAGGCCGACTTGCTCTAATGTGAGGGCAGGGACATAAGTGGAGTGAGCCTGTGAAACGGAGCATGCGCTGTGGGAAGGTTGAGATACAAAGTGACACAAACTCGCTATAACTGGAAAAACGTAGATGACTTTTCATTAAGAGGTTATCAACATGTTTTGAATGGTCAAAGTATTATATACCGGTTACCGAATACAGCGTATATTCTCGTGTTTGTGTGGGATGCGTGGCTTGTGGCGTGACCTTTGGGAGAGGAGTGAGCGATGATAGGGGTCTCTTACAGATGGTCTTTGACCCGTGACGTCATCGTGCGCATGTGTATTTGCTAAGGAGGCGTATTTGGGAGGCGTACGGTGAATTTTTTTGGCGAATAATCTGAGAAAGCTCTCTCAATATACGGTCATATGGCCGCCAACCCCGCTGCCTTCTTAACGCCATGAACGAACGCATCGTCGCGAATATCATGGTCTACCTTTATACCGACCCCGGTCAAACACAAAGAGTGTGTGAGTGAATGAGGTGGAGTTAAGCAGTGTGGAGGAGGAGGAGGAGGAGGAGGAGGAGGAGGAGTAGTGAAAGATTGTGTTGAGTGAGTGATTTTACAGAGATTTCATTGAGTAACTGAGTGAGTAAGTGAGTGAGTGAGTGGAAGAGGGAGAAAGGACGAGAATTGTGGTAATAATATAACGTCGTAACCTTCTACCACCTTGCCGCCAAATGTGATGGACGGGCGTCGGACGACTCTGTTAGACGAAATTCGAGATTTGGGGTGATGGGCGCTAACGGGCGTTGATGGGCGTTATTGCGTTAAAACGGCGTCAACAGGAGTTACTGTGTTGCAGCCGTACTCATAGATGTAAAATCTGTCGATCGAGTTCGTCCGCAGTTCCGAGGCTAGACACAGAAGATCATTTGATATTATCACCATGCTTCTTCTCCTTACTCACTCACCCACCCATCCTCCCACTCACTCACGCACTCACTCACTCTCAGTAGTATAGAGGGTCTATATACCGGTTTTCCCCCTATCTCTTGACATTGGGCTCGAAAAATTCATTTGACCCCGATCCCGTTTACCTGGGGTCACGAAACTTAGTAGGTTACCATAGATCTTAGGTGTAGAATGTCGTATTTTATAAAACAATGGCGGCCAAACCGGAACTAATATCATCAAAACCGTAAACAGCCAAGATCTGAAGAACGGTTGTTATGGGACCTTCAGTAATGAATACCATGGAACAAAGATAATAATTGATATTCGCCAATGATGTCATAATCACGTCATCAAACCGGAAGTTGATCTATATCGCGAAAACAATAAATAGCTGGAGTTGTGAAACTTCCACCAATGGATACCTTATACCGAAAGCGTGTATTGAATCTGTCCGACATCATAATGACGTGGTTAAACCGGAAATATGGTCATATATTCATCTCACATGAACAAAGGAAGCTACTCTATTGACACCAATAGACGAGATATGTTGATCAGCATAAAGAAATGAATGAACAATCGCCGTATATTGTAATACAAATACATAGTTATTCAATGAGTTGGTTATGATGACATACATATACATACATAATTCTTTGCTATCTACTTCATTCATAAATATATATAAATAAGTTTTAACAATAGAATTCGGTTTTACAAATGTCCACTAAGATTATTACATGCATAGATTATGATTATGACTGCGGCGGTTGCGATGATGATGGTGGTTGTGTTGTTGATGACGGTAGTTGTGGGAGGTAACTCTTGATCTTTGACGGAAGTGACGCCATCGCACGCATGCTCGCTCGCCTGGTGGTGCCGCCTGAACTCTGGTTAACCCTTTCGACTACATGTATTAGGGAGCAGGCGTCACCACCAAGCGAGCGAGCGTGCGTGCGATGACGTCACTTCCGACAATGGCCTCACTTCTAACGATGGCGTCATTTCCGTCAAAGGTCAACCGTTACCTCCCACAACCACCATTACCACCACAACCACTTCTAACGATGACGTCATTTCCGTCAAAGGTCAAGAGTTACCTCCCTTTTTTATTTATTATATCATATATATTCAGATTCATGTTAAATGAATGTGGATATTATATAGAAATTAATTATTAAGAGGTGTATAAATAGGTGTGGATATTGTTGAAATGTGGATGTGTATGTGGATATGTGGAAGTCGATATGTGGATGTATAAACGGATATGTGTGTGGTTGTGGACATGTAGATGAATGTGCATATGTGGATCAGAGATGAGTACCCTATATCATCTCTGCGATGGACGCGTGCCATACTTCGCCACCACCGCCCCGCTACCACCCGTCACCAGTACTACCGCCTCCACCACAATCACCACAACCACCACCACTACCACAACCACCATCACCACCACAACCACTACCATCGCCACGGCCGCAGTTATAATGATAATTTGTCCATGTTATAGTCTTGGTGAACATTGGTAAAACCGAATTCTATATTTAAAATTTGAATATTTATATATATTTTATGAATGAAGTAGATAGCAATGAATTATATGTGTGTACATAATATGTTAAAATGGCATCTTACCAATTGATGACCCGGGTTATTTTAGTGTACAATTTGTGATGACGCGGTCAGGGTATTGTGCGCGCGGAATAACGTGACCTTACTCTCTGTAAAGCCCCTTTCAGAGATGTACTAAGAGCAGGATCGAGAGGCTAAAGTCTGTCCATTTTAGTTAGGCAAATTTAAAGTCAAGTCAAATGTCAGAATGCTTTTATTTTACCTGGGTACAAGTTCAGTGATAAAACTGTTTTCCAGCAAGGCCCAGCGACATACAGAAATTATGTACATGACGCACAGAACGGCACAAACATAGACACACATATATACATAACAAAAATAACGCAGTAAAGTGATAATATAAACTTTGTCATCTGTACACATTCTGTACTAAAAGCATCACTATCGTTTGGAAATTATTAATGATATTATTTTAGATTCTAGAGTTGTGTATTTTGTAGCTTGTCAAAAATCAATAGTTAATTTTGCATAATTTCTTTCTTTTTCTTCTTCTTCTTCTAGCGTGTGTATTAAACTGAACTGTATACGAAATGATTAAAATTACTCTCTGATATTGATAATACATTACGATTGTAATAACTTTGTAATTCTCTCCGTATAAAACTCCAGTACTGTAGTTTCATGTTCTGGGGTTCAATTACATAGAGAAACGTAATAATGTATTCGTGTTCACTGTCACATAGGTCAATAATGCCGTGTACAGTCATAGAGGTGTATGTGGTTTATCATTCGGCAATTTCAATGGGCATGGGATGTAAGCGACACACCCGCGGACAGCTTGTTATTATCTTATACGGCATCAATGAGATTTGTTAACTCGAACACGAAGACATTTTGACGTCTCCCTATATAATTTGAAACAACAGTACTGAAGTTCTTTATGGAGAGAATTACAAAGTTATTTCAAGCGTGATATATTATCAATATCACAGAGTAATTGTCACAGTGGTAATTTCGTAGAGTTCAGTTTGTTTTACACGTTGCAAAAAAAAGAAAGAAAATTTATACAGAGTTGACTATTGATTTTTGACAAGCTCCAAAGTAGACGACTAATTAAAATGGACAGACTTTAGTAGATATATGTGTGTGATAGGCGAAGAGTACGATGGTTTAACAGGTGCAAATATCCCGCATCATATATGAAACCGAAATCTCAATATCAGTAATGATTAAATTGAATATTTTATACTGAACACCAGCAGAGCAGGTTGTTAGATATATAACCTGGATATTACGCTATACAAACTGTCGTCATGGCAACCGGCAAGTCGCAGCCCTCAAAGGTTATCTTGAAGACGGAGAAATGTCAGGAAGTTTTATTACATATGTTTCATCTCTCGAAGAATCCTGGTCGATTATTTTTTTATAAACGTTATTAATTTTACCATACAGGCATGTATGCTTTGAACACCAACAGTCCCGGGAAAGTAGTCCTATACCAATAGCAGCTACGGCCATGCATATTTTTTCTTGAGTGCGAACTAATCGCCATTGGCGCATGAATTTAATCTCAAAATTTGAAGACCCTCTTCTGACCCATAGACATAACTGTATATAATCAGGTGTTATTTGCCGAATCAGAATAGCATGTTGCGAGCGTGCAAAGGTTGTCGAACGTCGCAGAACTATTGTAAAATGAGTTGTAATTGCTTGGTTATAACAGTGCAAATAGTCCCAGAAAGATATATTGTGCCGTAGAGGAGGTAGTCCGATATTCAGGTAATATGGCGAATCAAGGCATCAGAGGCGCGGTTCCAGTACCCAGACACTCTCCAGGCCTAGATGTTATTAAAATATTACGTACTCAATATGGTTTTCATATCTATCTCACCCGCTGGTTGTACTGACAATCTCATTTAGTTTTCTCGCGAGAAAATCCACATGGTATCCTCGCTTAACGAAATTACCATCTAAACTTCATCTTGACACATCGCGTTATAGGCCTATTAGCAGAAACTCTCCGAGAAGTTATTACCGCGTGAAAAAAATATCCAAGCCGCCAGGCTAGAAAATATGGCGAAATTCCAGTATCATCACAATTGGGATGCCTGCAGTGTAAATCTAAGTATGTCAAATAACGCATTTTCATCTAGTTCTTAACAAAGTTGATAAGCTATAGCTTATGTCATCATAATAGGATAAATCAGCATTCCATACCAATAACACCTCCGCCCCCCCCCCCCCCCCCCCCCCTCCACCCAACCCACCCGCTACAGCGACATGTCGTGCGGGGTAGGCTGTGTTTCCGGAACCATACCGGGAGGGATTATAAAATATTAACATTTGACTATATTTGTTGTCAACTACGTAATCTGAAATTGATGTTCGTATAGAATTATTAAAGTATTTATTTGAGGCTTACTGCTTATTGAATTCGCCTTTTCCACTTAATTCTTGGACAAATTAAGGATTCGCTCCCGCGGACACTGACGTGACTCTTCGCTTAGATTTGTCGATCGTACGATCTCACTCTTTCCTATGCCTCCAGTATGGAGAATATTTTAATCGGTGATAACTGGACTATTTTCGACTCGAAAAGTAATCTAGCCCCAAAACTCACTTTAGCTGCGAAAACTGACCTCTGGCCAAGTGGATTTCTGGGAGCGGAAACGGAAACGTCACACCTGTTTGTTTACTTTCTTATTTGTTCTACTTTTTATGTGTTTCGTACTCTGTCCCAAATGAGATGCTCAGTACAATAAAGAATCTTATCTTATCATGCGCACAATTAATTTTCGGCGTAACCAATCTCGCATTCGACTATTTCCGTATTGGCGGAAATTAGCCCAGTTGCTGAGTTCTGGGGATAGATTGCTAATATTCAACTAAACATAGAAACAGTTTTGTATAATTTGAAAGAATTATGTCCTTATGCATGGTTAAAATTAACTGAATTTCACAATAAAATGCGACCGGATCCCTTGATTATCAAAGGCACTATTTCGTAGCCGGTTCACTGCGTGATCGTCATACGCTCCCCACCGGCGGGGATTTGTGCATTCTATGTGCGAGGCATTTGCGTACACTTCGCCATCCACAAGATGGCTTGCGAATCGTGTGTCTCCATTATTGCGGAGCGATATCCGGTACTTTACCGGATTCTGTTCGGCCTTCATCCGACGGAGAACAGACTCGAGAAATCTGATAAATTACAGGTTTTCATACCACTTCTGAAACAGATATTGCCTGGGCTTACAAAATATATAGCTATGTATAACTTTCGTATCGTCCAAGAGGTGTGGTGGATCTGAAATTTTGAACAAGTAGTTCATCACATGACTCGAAAATGGCGAGTGACGTTGGGGTTACGTCGGTAGACTTTAGCTGATTGGCTGACGAAGTCACGTGATATTGATTTATGGAAATTCCCTCTAGCAGTTGCCGAAAGTAGGCTGAACATGGATACACACGATCCCAGGGTTAGTCTTACCGCGTATAGATGACCGAGATGGTTACAGGTTGATGTGCGAGGCTCGTTCCGCCAATACGGAAATAGCCGAACATGAGATTGCTCGACTAGACGCATTGTACATAAGCATAATTGACCGTTCTTGGAATAGATAATTTGATGCATATTTACCATATCTACACAAGTTATCAATGGTTGAAAATATGCCCTGTGTTGTAAATATAGGCTAGAGAGGAAGATTACGAATCACAAATGTACACCGGGAGTCACGCGCCAATGAAACTTTTTGCGAGCACCTATTGTCTATGAACTAAAGTGGCAAATCCTGATTGTCAGAACCGATTCCGCTTTCAAGGGAGACAATTCTTGACACCATATCCCGATTCTTGATTGGTGGGCGTCCAACAGTTTTAAGTTGTGTTGATAGTCTAGAATATAATTATAGACATAAATATACTGTTCAGATAAGATTATGATTGCATTAATATTTGGTTGAAAACCAAAAAGAAACCACCAACCTATCTACATCTGTCACGATAATTTACTCCAGAATAACATATCAAGATTATCCCATGGTTTAAATACCAAGCTAAGAAATACTTCTGCACTGAAAAAAAATTCCTTAAAATTTAAGGAATATTCCCCGGCTATTACACCAGAGGAATATTCCTTAAAATTCAATAAGGAATATTCTGTAGCATGTTACATGGTAAGGAATATTCCTTAGTTATGTTGAGGAATATTCCGCTGGTGTAATAGTCGGGGAATATTCCTTAAATTTTTAAGGAATTTTTTTTCTCTGTGTATTGATCGTGGTAACTGGTAATGAAATGGCAAACCTAATATTTATTTACACAAAAATTATAATTATCTGTACGCAACAAACATCGCCCGATGCAAGTATAGTAGAACATTTGTTGAATAACGATAGACACAGAGCATTCTCAATGTAAAGTGGAGTAACATCCATTATTCCGACACATTAGTTTCACATAAACTAAGATGATAAATAGACAGTGACTCCGAAAATGGAAGTTATGGTGATCTGCATATTCTATATTTCGGCCGTGATGATGCCGTCGTCGGAATACAGATTTCGTCTGTGTTTATGCTACCATCAGGAATACATTATGTATTCCTGATGGTGGCATAATCGTAGCCGAAATTTAGAATATTATATCACAATGACTTCCATTTTCGGAGTTACTTTCATCCTAGTTGAAGGGGGAGTAACTCTTAGCGGAAAACACCGAAAATCCAGTCTCGTATTTTTAAGTTGTGCAACCGCTTTCTGTTTAGTAGAGCTACAACGGGCATACTGACGTGCATTCTCGCGAACACTTTTAGAATATCGATAGTTTGGGCTTGCTCATTGCCGTGTCTTCTTGATAGTGAGATTGAGGCTCTCGTGTTTCGAAGGGTAAACACATTGGACCGAATGAATAGACCGATTTTTATCTCCGTATGATCGGCATCCAATTCGCTGGCAGGCTTTTTTTAAGGCCTGAGCGCCAAGCGAAGAAGATACAAGTTACATTTCTTAAGTCTTCCTCTTACTATATGTACAAACAGACAAATATTATTTTCATTCTAGTTCAAGATAAAAATAAAGTAACTGTGTGCCTTTTTGCCACATACCCGACATTAATGTCCTAGTTAGCCTAAATGTTCTGGAGAATTTAGGGTCTATATTTTCACTTGAGTATAATAATTAGAAGAAATATAAAGATTATTCTTCCACATGCAATCAGTTGTGTACGTAAACAAAAAATACAGTGATTGTGTACCACTAGTATATACACAGTGCTCTGGATGTGCATTTTTGCAACAGTGGTTGTACCAGTGCTACACAATTTGTGTACTTTTTGTAAACATTTGATTTTAAAGAATACTTGATAATTGCGAACTCTGATTATTTTAAGCGCACTGGGGTTTGGATACCTTAAGGCGACGGATAGTTGCTGGGCTCTTTTTATCCTGAGATCGCCGGCATCCAGTGAGTGAGTGAGTGAGTGAATAGAATTTAACGTCGCTTTCAATAATATTTCAGCTATATCACGACGAATCAACTAAGCACCACCCAGCCCAGTTGTGTTCGTGCTACTTCAAAGAAGAAATCTTTGATATCTTTGAAGCAGCATGGAACCAGACACCCTCCATCCACCCTATAAAACACCGAGGACAGCACACAAGACACAGACAGGACGCTTACATGGTGCAATAAAGACACGTGATATTACAGTGCTAGACATCACATTATCAAGTTCCTGTTGCTTCTCAGCAAAATGCATTGAAGCAAGAGGAACCTGAACCCACCCAACCACCCGCCACGACGAACCAACTAAGCACCACCCAGCCCAGTCGTGTTCCTGCTACTTCAAAGAAGAAATCTTTGAAGCAGCATGGAACCAGACACCCTCCATTCACTCTATAAAACACCGAGGACAACACACAAGACACAGACAGGACGCTTACATGGTGCAATAAAGACAAGTGATATTACAGTGCTAGACATCACACTATCAAGTTGATGTTTTAGTGTTCCGTTTTCATTATCTTATTGGGATTGCGTAAATCAGCCACGGCATGTTTGTGATCTTCGAAACACCGTACATCTGTTTGGAACTATTCGTTACAGGTTTGGTGCACCGTTTTTTATCTTATTGCACTGCATTATCTCCTGATTATCTCCTCATTCAGCCGGGGCACTGTATACTTCGTACAGAAAGTACATTTCTATCTAGTAGGGTACAAGACTACGAAATCTCTGCTAAATGCCATGTAACCTGTGATACTGAATAAGTAGGAGCACAAGTTGTGAGATAAATGAATTTTAAAATGCTGCAGCAGAGGGGTCGAACACACACAATACACACCTCCCAAGTGAACCATGCGCAAATTGGCGCGACCTCCAATAAAAACACGCCTGTCTGACTCTACCCCACGAAAGCTTCATTAGGATACCCCAACCTGTCCATTTGGACCAAAAATGGGTCCCTTGAGTGCACAAACAGGTTATTGCCCACGTCCAAAATGACATCTTTTGTTACTACTGGACCCCGTGTGACGTCATACCCAACAAATAGTAATGGTATCTTGTAGATATTTGATGCAGCAATCAATGCTGAATAATGTATGACCAACATTATAAAAATTGGATAATAATTATGGAAGATAAGACTATTCTTGTAACCCTACCCCTATTGTCACACAAACTTGTAGTTTTTAACACAGGGGGTAATTTCAAACTGATTAAAGGGGTAGTGAGTCCCAGTGTATCGACTGTTCACAAGTTGTTTCTTATTTGACATGTCCTAAAGTACATAAAAAACATAGTTTCGCTCTGTAGTGGGGCGGGTGCAAGGTGACCCCTAGTAGCTCACGGACTAAGTCTTTAAACGACCCGACTGCGGAACGGAGGGCTGCTTCTAAAGAATCGTGCGCTTGGAACAGACTGAAACTACGGACACTTGGGGTACCTCTTAAAAATAGAATGGGGACGGACCCTAAAGGTGGGTGTCTCTAAACATTTAGACCTGCTGACCGACTAAAAGGAGTTTACAGAGGGAAAATAACATTTCAAATCTTTCAAGAGGTGTCCAACTCTCGAGAACATGTACAAATCTTGGACCCAAACCTAAGGGACTATGCAAAATTTATTGATGGGGTAGGACCGGTGGAAACAGTGAAAGGGGGACCAGGACTATTTTCTCGTTTTTTTTGGTTTTTTTGTGTGTGTAGGACATGAGATTTTTTCACGTGGCTATCCATAGGACCAAGGGTTATTTTTCCAAACAAAGAAATGCAAAGCGGAGCATCTGAAAACCCCTCGACTCTGGGGTCCCGATTCGATAGGCTTCAAGGTCATGGCGATATGATGCAAGTTTGGTGTGCAGGGATAGCCGTTCTTGGGCTATGTTGGTAATGGGATTCAAAATGAACAGTTGAATAGTATCCCAGATATGTATCAATAATAATTTTGCATAAATTGAAATGGCCACCAAGGCTTTAGTATAATAAGAAAAAACCCGGTTTGGTAATTCATTGAAACTCTCTTGATATACCGTATGGATGATATTCACCAACTTTCATATTAATCAATTGGATGATATCAGAGATATGTACATGTGTCATCAATGATTGCATAAATTAAAGATGGCAACCAAGGTCTCCGCCCAATCAGAAAAACTGATGATAATACATTGGAAGTGGCTTGATGCATCGATGATCTATACCAACTTTGGTATTGAACAGTCGAATGGTATCAGAGATATGAATCATTAATGATTTTACATAAATTAAAGATGGCCGCAGAAGTGCAGGCTAGTATGGCGGACCACTGTTCCATATTTTAACAAGCATTCTGAGAACCCCAAAATCTCGCCTTGTGGGGTGATCCGCTGACACTGTAGCAGTAATGACAGCATACATGTACATCAAACTTTCCATTTTCAGGTGCACATGTAAATATAAACAAACAGTTTACCGGCCGGGTATTATTGGGAAAGTACAAAGTCTAAACCACGATAATTTGGACAAAAAATAATATTTCATGTCCCAAATACCACATGCACATCCTTAAATAATATGAAGCATGTGCAGCAAGTGTCAAAATCATCCAATGAAAGACGACAGCTTCAGCAAACTTTCCATGTACAGGTGTATGCGTACATGTATGTACATTATCATTGGACAAAAATTAATATTCCATCTCATAAGTTACAGGCTCATTTTCTAATCATATAGAATATGTGTACCAAGTTTCATAATCGTCCGATGAAACCTGACAAATTCAGATAACATTTCAGTACATTTTCAAAAAACCCTTATAATTGTCAAATTACTAAGTCTAAAACCTCATAATTTGGATAAAACTTAACATTCCAACTCATAAATAGCACAGACACATCCTCTAATCATATGAAACATGTGTACCAATAATCATTCAGAGACATCAGAGAACTCCAGCAAACTTTCAATGTACAGGTGTACATATACACTTTTGCTCTACAAAAAAAACTTATCATCTGCCAAATTGGACAAAAATTAATATTTCATCTCATAAATAGCCCAGGTATATCCTCTAATCATACCTTAGAAACATGTGTACCAAGTTTCATATTGAGAGCTGACCACTGCAGTAAACTTTCTATATACAGGTGTACATGTTCATTTTGCTAAACAAAAAACCTTATCATTAGATTTCAACTTTGGAGTGACCCAAGTATCCAAAATGTGCAAAAGAATATGTACATATCACACATTGGTTGGTGGATGGTGATTACAGATATGGCTCGCCAAATTCGGGTACATGTAGGTAGATAGGACTAGGATTTATTTTTGCCTAAGGACCCAAAGTTTTTTTTCTTCTAAGATTGGGAGGACCAAGGATTTTCTTAGTTGATTTTCCTTGTTGCACCGGTCCTACCCCATCGATAAATTTTGCATGGTCCCTATGTCTCCCAGGAAATGTCCCAACTCTCGCGAAAATTTCAAATTTCTCACCTAGGCCCAATTCTCAAGCACCTTCCCAAACTTCGGAAATATAATTTGTGGGGTATATCAAATACAAGCTAACATTGTACGGTCATATGGCGATAACCATCGCCACCGTAGCAGCAATCATAAGACAGTAACACCCGTCAACACCGTTAGTAACACAGTAGCGGCATAACTTAATGAAGAAGAGTAGAAGGAGGAGGACAGACGGGGAAAGAGGAAGAGTGAGGACAAGGATGGAGGAGAACGATCAGTGAGTGAGTGGAATGAGTGAGCGGAGTGAGTGGGTGAGTGAGTGAGAGGAGTGACTGGCGAGAGTGAGCGGATTGAGTGGCGTGAGTGAGAGGAGTGAGTGGGTCAGTGAGTGAGAGGAGTGACTGGCGAGAGTGAGCGGAGTGAGTGGCGTGAGTGAGAGGAGTGAGTGGGTCAGTGAGTGAAAGGAGTGAGTGGGTCAGTGAGTGAGAGGAGTGAGTGGGTCAGTGAGTGAGCGGAGTGACTGGCGTGAGTGAGAGGAGTGAGTGGGTCAGTGAGTGAGAGGAGTGAGTGACGAGAGTGAGCGGAGTGAGTGACGTGAGTGAGAGGAGTGGGTCAGTGAGTGAGCGAAGTGACTGGCGTGAGTGAGAGGAGTGAGTGGGTCAGTGAGTGAGCGAAGTGACTGGCGTGAGTGAGAGGAGTAAGTGGGTCAGTGAGTGAGAGGAGTGAGTGGGTCAGTGAGTGAGCGGAGTGACTGGCGTGAGTGAGAGGAGTGAGTGGCTCAGTGAGTGAGAGGAGTGAGTGGGTCAGTGAGTGAGCGGAGTGACTGGCGTGAGTGAGAGGAGTGAGTGGGTCAGTGAGTGAGAGGAGTGAGTGGGTCAGTGAGTGAGCGGAGTGACTGGCGTGAGTGAGAGGAGTGAGTGGGTCAGTGAGTGAGAGGAGTGAGTGACGAGAGTGAGCGGAGTGAGTGACGTGAGTGAGAGGAGTGGGTCAGTGAGTGAGCGAAGTGACTGGCGTGAGTGAGAGGAGTGAGTGGGTCAGTGAGTGAGCGAAGTGACTGGCGTGAGTGAGAGGAGTAAGTGGGTCAGTGAGTGAGAGGAGTGAGTGGGTCAGTGAGTGAGCGGAGTGACTGGCGTGAGTGAGAGGAGTGAGTGGCTCAGTGAGTGAGAGGAGTGAGTGGGTCAGTGAGTGAGCGGAGTGACTGGCGTGAGTGAGAGGAGTGAGTGGGTCAGTGAGTGAGAGGAGTGAGTGACGAGAGTGAGCGGAGTGAGTGACGTGAGTGAGCGCAGAGGGTGGGTCAGTCAGTAAGCGAGGAGGGAGAGTGTGGTGCTGACATAAGGTCGTATGAATCTAAGATCCTAACTTTCACCAATGACCATTCTCCACCATCCTTCCAAATCCTCCGCCATCCTTCCACCATCCTACACCATTCTTCAACCATTTTTCACCCTTTCACCATTCTACACTCTTCCGTCATCCTACACTCTTCCACTAAGCCACCGTCGTCCCAACGGAGTACGTTAGTCCTTATCAGCTGCCCGTATTTATAGACGGACGTAAACGTACAAAGCCCTATCATTTGATACCACGCATGACTATATTTGGCTTTCATGATGGGAGGTAGAATGGAGATTGGGCAGTTCTCGGAAGTTGGAATTGGGTGCGATATCTGAGCATTCTCCCATATCCAGCTCTGTCAGCTTCCATAGTCTCGAAGTCCGTCATCTTGCCTGACTGTTTAAAGGTACCTGTACTCACCACGCCATAGTTTAGGCCCGTCCAAAGTCTAAAATTTAGAGGTACTCAATACAGATGACACAGCAGATGGAATTCCCTGTACAACTATATTCAGCATCCACACTGGGGAAAAGTGTGTCCCTTTGTTAGTGCTTTGCGGACCGCGCCCTGAGCGGGTGCTCCTACATCCGCGCAACACCGAATGGTGACCTAATTTTCAATTCAAACACGCACTTCCACTACACACCAGATTATGGTGTTCTATTTGTGCCAATTTGATCTCGCGCGTCGACTTGCAAAAGTCGACGCACGACGCGCGACGCGAAAAGTCGATGTCGTGTTTTGAAACGCGACGTCGCCCTTTCCGTCGCGCGTCGCGCGTCGACTTTTACAATGTTAAATAGATAGGCCAAAACTCGACGTCGTGTTTCAAAAGTCGACGTCGCCTTTTGGCCTATCTCTTAGCATTGTAAAAGTCGACGCGCGACGGAGAGGGCGACGTCGCCTTTCAAAACGCGACGTCGACTTTTCGCGTCGCGCGTCGTGCGTCGCCTTTTTGAAGAATCAAAACTCGACGCGCGACGGAAAAAGTCGACGTCGCGTTTTAAAAGGCGACGTCGCCCTCTCCGTCGCGCGTCGTGCGTCGGGTTTTATAATGTTAAAGAGATAGGCCAAAACTCGACGTCGACTTTTGCCCTATCTCCTAACATTGTAAAAGTCGACGCGCGACGGAGAGGGCGACGTCGCCTTTCAAAACACGACGTCGACTTTTCGCGTCGCGCGTCGTGCGTCGACTTTTGCAAGTCGACGCGCGAGATCAAATTGGCACAAATAGAGCACCATACCAGATAGGCCTGAGCCGGACCCCAACGATCCGCACCCTCCCCGACAGTATGCAAATGGGGCTCGTAATGTGGGGCAGACCTGGTGAACTGGGCTCGCGTCTACCAGAATGATCCCCAATGGTGCCTGATGTTATCAGAAAAACTATGCATTGTGTATCTGTTGGTTAACTTTCCGGGAATTGCCCTTTCTGTATCTGTCGTTCAACGCCGCGAGTCATCCCCCCCCCCCCCTCAAAAAAAAATCTCTCAACTCCCCCTGCCGATTCAGATGGATTCAGGGTTTATATACTACTGACATTCAAATTCAGATATACCCAAACGAGGATTAAGTCTGAAGAGAACCAGTACAGGTTTATTTAGAAGCAATGCATTGACCTTTAACCTGCGCAATTTTAACTGACTCTGGATACTCAAAGAGCCAACGGGAATCATGTATTTCGGTTTTCCAAATAACCAAAATCATCAAAAACTATCAAAAAATGCCGACCAGAAACATGCAGAATCATGAATAACCAACTCAGTGCCAGGGGAAAATATTGCCCCCTTCCCCTCCTCCATTGTGAATCACCGTGTGGTTACATTTTGCGTAAATAAAATGTTAGTTTTGAGAAAGTTCAATTTATTCAAGAAAATGTGCCAGGATGGTTATATAAAAGACTCACTTGGGTTGTTGAGTGTTCGGTAAGCAGATGCCGTTCTATAACCATCGATTCCGCATTTGACGCTCTATTTTCTTTTCCGCGAGACAATGAGGGCTTTTTAGTTTCGATCTAAAGAAATTATCGCAGACCAGTCCGGCGTGTTTACACATCTGCGATCCGCTTTAGCGCCGTATTTTATATCTCAGTTTTGACATCCGTAGAAATCGATATACATCATTATATTCCAGTCAAGTTCCAACAAAGAAACAGACGACAGAACATAAATATAGAAAACGGGTTGGAATAAAGAGAACGCGAATTTAATGATTTCCAGTATATTATTGGAGTATTCCAAAACAGGTCTGGTCACAGAAATAGCATTGAACGTTTATCATTCATTGGGGCTTTTGTAGACTCGTATCCATTGCTTTCAATTCTACCAGATCTTCACATCTACAGCGAGGTACGAGTCTAAATCACAGTTGCCTGGCCTGTGGGATATTGCATGGTAGATGCCTACGTTGAAAATTAATAAATATAATGTATATTTTTGTCTAATCGATTTTTTTATTATTTTCCCGGGGGGGGGTTTCTCTCATCTTTGACTAAAACAAAGTAATTTTCATTGATGTCCAGCCGATCAAAACCCGAGGTACCACAGTTTTTAATTTTCTTCTATACCCCTGAGCTCTATAACATAGAAAAAAAAATAATTAAATTAAAATTAAACTTAAAAGTGTAGTAACTCGGGTTTTGTTCAGTTCAGCTTGACGTCAATGAGAATGACTTTATTTGAGTCGAAGAAAGGGAAGAGGAAAATCAGGACAAATATTTTTTAAAACCGATTTGAATAAATATATATCTATATATTTATTAATTTTCAAAATTTATTTAAAATATACGTTAGCCTCTACCATCCAATATCCCACAGGGCAGGCAACTGTCTACCTTTTCCAAGAATGGTCCATATCATATACATATACATATTTTATGAGCCTGGAAACAACTCGATCATTACCGGGATGGAAGATCTTGCTTCCATCATTACAAGCGGAACGAAGCCGCAGAAACCGGTTCCATATCAAAAACCTTTGAACGTCAATCCGGGGATCCGTGTCACGCTCAAGTAACCACCATCAGGCGCTGGGATGTATCTCGCTTTCCGTAGTTCCGAATGCGAGTTCAATCCGGGGATCCGTGTCACGCTCAAGTAATCACCAATAGGCGCTGGGGTGTATCTAGCTTTTCGTAGTTCCGAATGCGAGTTAAATCTGGGGATCCGTGTCACGCTCAAGTAATCACCAATAGGCGCTGGGATGTATCTAGCTTTCCGTAGTTCCGAATGCGAGTTCAATCCGGGGATCCGTGTCACGCCCAAGTAATCACCAATAGGCGCTGGGATGTATCTAGCTTTCCGTAGTTCCGAATGCGAGTTAAATCTGGGGATCCGTGTCACGCTCAAGTAATCACCACCAGGTTCTAGGATGTCTCTCACTTTCAGTACCGTAGTTCCGAATGCGAATTTAATCCGAGGATCCGTGTCACGCTCAAGTCATCAGCACCAGGCTCTAGGATGTCTCTCACTTTCAGTAGTTCCGAATGCGAACTTATCCGGGGATGCATGTCATGCTCAAGTAATCACCACCAGGCGCTGGGAAGTCTCTCACTTTCAGTAGTTCCGAATGCGAATTTAATCCGGGGATCCGTGTCACGCTCAATTAAATCACCAACAGGCTCTAGGATGTCTCACACTTTCAGTAGTTCCGAATGCGAATTTAATCCGGGGATGCATGTCACGCTCAAGTAATCACCACCATGCTCTAGGATGTTTCTCACTTTCAGCAGTTCCGAAATTTAATCCGGAGATCCCTGTCACGCTCAAGTAATCAGTACCAGGCGCAAGGATTTCTGTCACTTTCGGTAGATCCGAATGCGTATTTAATCCAGGGATTCCTGTCACGCTGAAGTAATCACCACCAGGCGCTAAGATGTCTCTCATTTTCAGTAGTTCCGAATGCGAATTTAATTCGGGGATCCGTGTCACGCTCAATTAATCACCACCAGGCGCTAGGATGTCTCTCACTTTCAGTAGAACCTTCCGAATGCGAATTTAATCCGGGGATCCGTGTCACGCTCAGGTAATCACGTGACCACCAGGCGCTAGGATGTCTCTCATTTTCCGTAGTGCAGAATGCGAATGTAATTCGGGGATCCGTGTCACGCTCAGGTAATCACGTGACCACCAGGCGATAGGATGTTTCTCATTTTCAGTAGTGCAGAATGCGAATGTAATCCGGGGATCCGTGTCACGCTCAGGTACTCACGTGACCACCAGGCGCTAGGATCTCTCATTTTCAGTAGTGCAGAATGCGAATGTAATCCGGGGATCCGTGTCACGCTCAAGTAATCACCACCAGGCGCTAGGATGTCTCTCACTTTCAGTAGAACTTTCCGAATGCAAATTTAATACGGGGATCCGTGTCACGCTCAAGTAATCACCACCAGGCGCTAGGATGTCCATCATGTTCAGTAGTTCCCGTCACATCTCTCCCTATAGAAGCGCAGCCTTTGTCACCGCTCGTTAATATTTCCAACTATGAGTTGCCCACAAATTTATGAATGTGGCGTAAGCATCACAACATTGCTTTGAAATACACTGTTATCAGAAAACGTGGAATGGGGTGGATATTTTCACCCTGATTGGTAATGTTTTCGTTTCTACGGTCATACAAAGTCACGTGACCTAAATTTCCATCCGGGCGATTTTGCACTCTATAGGTTCGGAAAAAAATGAGATGATGATAATGTTCATAAGCTAAATGGAAGCTTTATTTTGTCATTGAAAAGGTGGAAAGGAGATGGTACGATAAAGCGGCATTCTGGTCTATACGTGCATGGTGCGGTTGAGATCGAAAAAAATAACATGTCCTAAAAATAATTTTAATGTCACGACAAGAGAAAATATATGTACACAATATGTGAAAGTTCTAGTTCGATTGCGTTATGATTATATCTAGGACTATGAGACTGAAATCCGCAGCATGTGCTATTTCGTGAAAAAAGGGTCTAAATCGAGTCATTTAAACACACATCGAGCCAAGAAAACAGGGCTTGGTTTGATTCAATCTCATACTGTAGCTTGAGTATCAGTTAACAGGCCAGTGCAGGCAGAAGCAAAAAATATGTAATGAAACACTGATACAGAATTCAAGGCTTATAGGTACATCTTTTCTCGGCTTGTAGATTCTGAGAACCCCTTGGACCAAAACGATTTTCCAGCAGTGGAGATATAATGCCACCGAACATCAGGTTAAATGGTGTTTTGGTCCAATGGGTCCTTCGTGTCAAAATGTGTGTTTAAATGACACGATTTAGACCCTTTTCCTACGAAACAGCACATGCTGTGGATTTCAGTTTCATTTCATAATTATAATCATAACTCCGTCGACTTTGAAATTTCACATATTGTGTACATATATTTTCTCTTGTCGTTACATTAAAAGACAATTATTATTAGGACATTTTATGTTTTCGATTTCAACCGCACCGCGTCAGGCCAAAGTGCCGCCTTATCGTACCATCTCCTTTCCATCCATTGTCTTCTAGTAGAAATTTTCACCATCTAGGTACGGTGGAAATTGCCTCCTTGAAAGGTGTAAATTTTGGACCACCTTCTAAGGCGGAAATTTCCACCTTTTCAAATTACAGTGTATGATAGTTATATCCGTCAGTTGTGCCATTTCAACACATTTTCCTGCCAATTAGGGAGCTCTATGACGGAATCGCAGACAGGCTTTTGGCGATTTCGCTCTGGTGATCACGTGAAAGGGCCACAGGGGTCGGGATGGGGGTCGTGTGAACACTATTTTGGTTGAGGCGGACATGATCAAAGCCGAATAATGTATAACACAAATGTTGTCAAGACATTCACGAAAAGAACATGCTATACTTTGCGTAACATTATCAAACCGTTTTAAAAAAAAAATCGACCGTTTTCTTCAATATCATAATAATGTTGCAAAAATGTTACCACAAGACGATGATAGAACTTTATTAGAACAATATTGGGACATTTGAACGTTATTAGGACTAGTTTTAATAACGTTATTTAAACAGCTGGGTAACTAGTTAAATTGTGGCCCTATTGTAGGCCTGAATTCCACATGAACCAAGTTTCGTTGGAATCCAAGGGAGCATGCAAGAATTTCTCGAGTTATAATCATCATGCTGTCAGCTATCTGTACGCCATGAACACTATCCCAAGGTCTACAGCTAACAATATTTTCTTGACAATACAAAATCGAGAAAGAAGGAGAAGTCGTGCTAAACTGAACGACGGATTTTTATTTTATGTATCGGTATTATGTTTTTGAAAGCTTTGTGAATTATTTAATAATTGCTGCATCATCTGGTAGTATTCTAATTCTCTTGTTGAAGTCCGTTTATTCTGAACTATTTTATATGACGCCATCCATGGAATGTTGCGTTATTTTAGTAAAAGACAGTAAAATAATGGAAAAGAGCTAGAAACCTAATAACGCTTTTCTTTTATTTCATAGTGAGAGAACAACCAGTCTGAATAAATTTCCATGTACCCGGTACCGTATCATATATCCATCAGCATGTACCATCGCGCTTATATACCGGAATTGAAAAAAAAACTTCATGGGATAACGGCATATATATCTTCTGGAGGAAAAAATAAAGTGAACCTCGTTTCACAAATCTTAGAATGACCCCGAAGTTAACAACGGTATAATATTGTATATTCTGACTTGGACACGTCACTGGAGATAAAATTTTAAAATAAAATAAAAACAACTTTTCTTTAGAAAGCTGAAGAATTTACCATCAACTCTATCCTCGTGATTATTCAAGAAAATGTAACTATTTGATCGTTCTCTCAGTTATTATTATGTATCTTTAATACCAATTTCAAAGAAACGTATATGGTTGGTCCAGAGTACCGTATATATGTTCAATGTAGGTCTATGCTACATATATATCAGCCACCGTAGGTTATTTTTCTGCAGTAGCGATGAAACGGGACCTTTTTTGCCTCAAGTATTCAGTTAAGTCCTGCGAATAGCTGTTTTGCTGTCTTTGGAGAGGTATCTAGGTCACTCTGGGCGACGTTGGACTTTGTACTCCCACTTAAACACGTTAACAAAACCTGTTAAGATATAGAGCTGCGTGACCTTTGATCCAGCCGGCTTTATCGTGAGGAATGTCGATGCTACTGACAACCGCCCACCAATGAAAACCGTCGATAGGACGGCTCGCAGCCAATGAATAACCAGGTCTAATACGACTTCGGTTTGCCAGCAGATGAAGTCACGTGACCCAATTTTCGATCGAAGCCCCCTACCTCAAAATGGAGACGGAGGTAGCACGCGGGTCATACACACATATATCCAGTCTGTTTCCGGAGATCTTAGCTATGATTTTCAGTTATTTGGATGTGAGAGACAAGGGTAGAGCTGCCCAAGTGTGTGCTGCCTGGCGAGATGCCACGTATAATCGAATAGTTTGGCGTGGAGTGGAGGCCAAACTCCACCTTCGCCGAGCCAACCCGTCTTTGTTTCCGAGCCTGGTAAAACGTGGTATCCGAAAAATCCAAGTGCTCAGTTTACGACGCAGTCTTCGTGATGTTATTTCAGGGATTCCGTCCCTGGTAAGTTTGAACTTGAGCGGGTGTTATAATGTGACAGACATCGGGCTAGGACATGCTTTTGTGCAACCTCTACCTCATATAACTGTGCTAGATTTGAGTTTGTGTAAACAGATCACAGACAGTAGCCTGGGCAGAATAGCCCAACATCTGAAAAACTTGGAAACCTTAGAACTTGGTGGTTGTTGTAATATCACAAACACAGGCCTCCATCTGATAGCGTGGGGTCTACGGAAACTGAAAAAACTGAATCTCCGAAGCTGTCGGCATGTCTCCGACCACGGAATAGGGCATCTTGCGGGCTTGAGCCCCCAGGCAGCAGATGGGAACTTAGGACTTGAACATTTAGGTTTACAAGACTGTCAAAAATTAACAGACCAAGCTCTGAAACATGTAAGTATGGGTTTGACGAGCCTGAAAACAGTCAATCTCAGCTTTTGTGGCAGCGTCACAGACTCTGGAATCAAATTTGTGGCCAAAATGGCGAGTTTACAAGAACTGAATTTGCGGAGTTGTGACAACATTAGTGACATCGGGCTAGGTTACCTCGCTGAGGGAGGGTCACGAATATCCGCCCTCGATGTGAGTTTCTGCGACAGAGTAGGTGACCAAGGACTTATTTTTCTCTCGCAGGGTCTGTTCAGCTTGCGGAGTTTAAGTGTGTGTGCATGTAACATAAGTGACGATGGAATAAGCCGGTTGGTCAGGACGTTGCACGATTTAACAACGTTCAACATTGGACAGTGTAGCCGATTGACGGATCGGTCTTTAGGATTGATAGCTGACAATCTGAAAAACCTGAAATCGATAGACTTGTACGGGTGCACGAAAATCACCACAGTGGGCTTAGAACGAATAATGCGACTGAAGAACTTGACCGCCTTGAACTTGGGCCTCTGGCACAAACAGTGATGCTGTTCATTTTATTGCTGCATTTGCATTTTATAGCTGCATTTGCATGTATAAACAAGAAGAGATACGACACCATCCTGCATCGATATGACTGAAATGAGAGCGCTATTAGTGTCTATCACTGAATACATGCTTAATGGTGAAAACAAAACCATACCAGTAAATTGTCAGCAGTGGGCAGTAAGGGTTCACCTTATGTGTGTCCCATTTCCTGTTCAAGTGCTCCAACTGGGAGTCTGGATGACACAGAGGCTGCGGGACTCTAAATATAACCTAGGCTACCTTGCCTATCTACCTGGCTGGTGTTAACAGGGAACTGACCTAGTTCTCTACCCTGAGGGGATGATGGCCTATACTGTACAGTGCAGTAAACTCACCGTGTACCAGTTTACCTGGGGGCCATGCTTAACTACCTGTACATTACAATCAGTGCTCCCGTACCTGTATACCGGCTGATATGGTAAACTCTTTAACAATTCAATATGAGGTGCATTTTCCCAGTCTCGAATTCATGTGTCATTTTTCTTAAAGGAGAACCTGCTTGAACGTGTTTTCTTCTCTACATTTCCTCCTTGGATAATTTCTTTGTGAATTGACATGTTTTACTGGAATAATCCATTTTATATCCGAGATAACATTATTTTATTTCGCGCTATCAAACTGTAGGGGCCGCCATTAGGTATATGAGAATTAGGTTGCAGTTCAGGGAGAATGATGTTTGAGTTGAGTAACGTTGACATTCTCATCTGGCAAAGGCCACATGATGGTACCAGTGACGTGGTCGCTGTTATGTCGCATGGAAAAAGAACATCACTAACCATAGAGCCTCGCTTTCATGTATGGTGGCACCCTACAGCCTCAAAGTATCGAATCACATGGAATATTTCCGTGCAACACCTTATTTCACAGAGAATATATCGTGCAAATTCCTGCAGAAAAATGACATTGAGGAGACTTCTACTTTAAGGAAATGATCAAATTTATTAGAGTGACTCATCAGAATTGGATCCAAATTTGAGGATAATCAAATGTTATAGATTGATTGAATTGTAAGAGAGTTGACCATAGTGGAGTATGTTATGGTGTATATGACAGCTTAATTACATCAAAGGTGTGCTGGTTCAAGAAAGAGTTAACATGGTGTTCTTCGAGCCTTATGGTTACTTTCAGAATATAAATGTACCATCATTAATACTAAATGACTAAAATTCCTGTGTTTAGCCAGGAGAGGGCCAAGGACTAATTGGGATATATCTCAACTGGAATATTTTACCCCAATTGAGATATACGGCAATTTTGGAATATGGATTAAATTTGCAAATATATTTTCATAACTGGTTAATTTGCCAAACGATACAAACAAGTTTATAGATGATAAAAGTGACCCAAGTTGGAACTGAAGAAAGGACGCACTAAATTTACATTACTATGAGACACTGCAGGTACATTGAATTGTCTTTGGGCAGGCCTTGCTTTTTGTCCATTTTTAACGGAATCCATTTAGGTGCCTGTAAACTCAATGTAAAGGTATCCATGTGCAGCGAGTATCCAAATCGGCAAATAATTTGATACGATGAATAATTTTTACCAAGTTATATAATTCTATGGGTAGGGTGTTCATTTCTCTTCTAGTGAGTTAGGATACAGAGAAAACAATTTGTGCTAATTTTTTTTTTTTTTTTGGGGGTTATTTGAAAAAAACCCCCAGATAATGCCACATTTGATTCATGGGAATCTAATACCAGTATAGAATACCTGGATACCCATATACATGTAGAAGCAAGACCTGTTGGGTCAATAATCTCAATATTACAATGACTTCATTTCTGTTTGGGAATGAAGATGCAAGGATAAATATTTGAAGATAATTCCTAAAAATGTGGCGAAATATCTCTTTTGGATATCACATATATATCCCATTTGAAGATATCCCTATTAGTTCTTGACCCTGATCTGTTAACTGTAATATCAGAGTAAACTCCAGTTCTTCCAAGCCAGTTACCATAGATATGGTAAACCTGTCCTCCTGGGTTACCATATTATATTCAGGAAAGGTGGGTTAAGGCATGATAGGACACAATTGTTTGTGACCAACACCTTAAAAATGCCTGGGGCAGAGATAGTCGTTCAGGTTCATCCATTGACAGGAGGCTCAGAGATATTCGAGGAATTCTGGAGTTGTAATCTTTCCTCATTGACCAAACTGTTGGCATGCCTCGAGGGACAACTCCAGCAGGGTGGTGTGGGTGTTGAAAGGGGGTGTGTGACTGGTGCAGATATCCCTCCTTGAGGGCATTATTGCAGGACTCTTCTATACAATCAACAGGTAATGGGAATTGGAAAGTCCTAACCTGTGTCAATTTACAATTAAACTGTATGATTATACTGAAGGTATACAAAAGACTCGAGATGCGAGACAAGTTAATCGGTGCTGATATTTTAAAATATATGATGGTACATTTCACCTGTGGCATCCAGTCCTGTTTTGTTTAGATCATGTTTGTAAATTGAGAAATCAAAATCAACTAGCATTAAATCAAGCACCTTGGAAGTGGCGTGTTGAATTTCTCTACAGCATAGAAGACATAATCAAATTATACCATTTCTCATAATATTTAGGGGGCATCCACCAAGTACATATCCCTCAAAGTCAGAATTTCACCTCCCACGTGTACATAGTGGATGCCCCCTTATCAGGATGTTTGCCATGTTGGTGCACAAGCTATCTTTACCATCGACTTGGACAAATTTTATTTTAAAAGTTGCTATGTCCATAAATGATACATGTATGACCATGCAGTGCTTGACCTGCAGCGAAACATATGCAATTGAATTACCGAGAATTTTTGTACATTGAATACTGTATAATATTAATTGTGTGGGGATGTAAATATCCCTCATTAATGCCATTTATAAAATAACAGACAAATGTATATTATATCTGAAGATCTTTTTGTTGTCATTACCAACCCTGTTACATGTATTATACATACAGTGAAACCTGTGAATACCGACACCTGTGTAAACCGACCAACCTCTCAATACTGACATTATCCATGGTCCCAATACTTAAATTTGAAGTATTTTGAACCTTGATAAACCAGAACCCTGCAAAAACCGACCCTATGATCTGGTACCAAGCATGGTTGGTTTACACAGGTTTCACTGTATACTTTAACTTGCTGCATTTTGTGGTGGGAGGGGGTGTGGGGATTACACCCCCACCCCAAACCTTCCAGAAGTGTAGGTTTATGGCAGAAGAAAATGCCCATGGTAGAGGGAATGCGGGAGATATATGGTTGATCGATTCACTACCGAGGAACCAGTTTTCATCGGAACGCATGAGAATACATTTGGATTCCTGTAAATTGCAATGAGAAGCAAGGCCTGTATTCATGGTATTGGTACAGTTTGCCACGTTCCCACCATCTCCAGGGATGGGAGATCCAATGAAAAGTGTGTTACATATTGTAGGGGGTATTTATTCGATATGGCGTAATGAGATTTGTTCAAGTTTGAAAGTAGTTCATTATTTCTTCCCTCTCACCCCTTCCTTCCTCCCTCCTATACTTCCTGTTCATGGTGGGCAGTCGACTGTGTTAGATCTTGTCTACATGTAGACTTCCCAATCTATGACTCTGTCGGGGTTCAAAATGATGCCCTGCAATTGGCTAGAAGCAGGTCAAAATTGGGGTGTCGCAGGCCAACCTTGAAATGACCAGATAAAAAAAAATAAAGGGGGAAAAATTGCAGGCTGTGAAAAATTCTTAGAATTGTTGAGGTATCATCAGTTTCACATGAAAATGAATAATTTAGCTCCGCAAACCCGATTTCTCACTTCGTATTACTTTTATTCATAATTCAACATCAGATTTTCATTTCATACTATAATTTTACTTCTCAGCATCAACTTTTTTTTAACATCAGCTGTTCATTCTAAATTATAGCAGGTCCATCCGATATTTGGCCTGCAAAATTTTCCTAGCCACAAAACAAAAAATTGGCAGTTAACATTTTCTAATTTGAGCCCTGCCTGTGTTACCATTTCAATATAGCAACATGGTGTTTTCTCTGCTGTTTTCCCCCAGTTGAGTTCATATATCTGTTGAAAAAAGTATATCCCCATGACCAAATGATCATTGTTTCATTTTGTTCAAAATGAACCAAAAACTAGGCATCGACAAAATACACTAAATTTCTTTCCAAGCAATATGTCTAAGTGGACTTGTCTCCCTTTGTACAATGAATGCGCTCAAATGTCGTGTTAGACGCCACCAGAATATGTCGCGATTTTGAAGCATGCAGCCTCATCACATAACCGAGAAACACTGGCTGTGATAGGGCGTGTCAAACGAGCCAATGAAGTAAACAACAGAAACCGCAGATTTTGATGTTTTCGTTCAACCTCATCACAGGGTCCTCCGATCTCAATTTGAACGTTGTAATTGTGTTCACCGCTTCACTTCTCCATTGCAAGATTACGCGAGCCCTATTCGACATTCAATGGGAAGCCGTCGCCCAAAGGGTAACACGTGAATACTCACAACTGACTATAGACGAGGTGATATAATGCGATAACGAGTTCTGTCCGATCACGATTTCTCACCGGCGTCGGAGTGTCCGTCTGTTAACGTTTTGGTCCGTGCGATATCTCCAGTTCTAGGTTATATCATGGCTTGATACTAAACTTTGTGTATACCATGTCCATGAGACAAAGAAGACCTTCGAATGTCAGGGTCCCTTAAAAAAAAAAAAAAAAAAAAAAAAGGGAAAAATCTCAGTTCCAGTTTATGGCTTGCTTATCTTTGGTATACCTTACCAATGGAGCAAAGAAGAACACTATTTTATTTAGAAATCAAAAAGTCTTGAGCAGATAGGCAAGAAAACCTGCAAAACGAAAAAAAACACACTATTTTTAAAGATATGAATTGATATGTGCATCTATCCCTTGCTCATGGAGCAAAGAAGAACCCTATTTTTCTTGCGGTCTTGTGACCAGAAAATTCCGGGAAGAAAAATAGAAAATTGGTACTCCGGGACTACCAAAGAAGCCTGTTGAGTATAGTTCCATGGAACGTAGAATACACTTATTAATGGTTAGGCCAATGTCACTTAGGTTTGTTTATGCCTTAATCACAACATGAATTCCGATTATGATCAGTTATCATTTATACCTCCATCTCAATCTCATGGCAGATAATAAACTTATTGATTTTGAGGCATGTCTGTCTGTTCTCTGCGAAATATCTTCATATCATATGTGGAACTTGGGAGAACATAAGTACTTTAACCTTGAATAAAAGGGTAGCCCTATTACTTTCCAGGTCAGAGGTCACAAAAACGATAACGCTGTTATGGCAAATTCATTTTCGTGAAGTACATTACTTTTGGATACAAAATTTTGCATATATATACAAGGTTACCAAATGTCTTTGTGCTCCATTCTGATGTCCTCTAATTGATTTTTCATCACATCTGTCCAGGTTGCACGGGCGTAAATTGAAGCGTGTTTTGAAAACCAACGGCTCTTGTTAACCTGACTTCTGTGTTATTTGATCCGATAGTATATCATACCAATAAGTTACAATTTATCACGCGCAAATATTCTTTGGACAACGGTTTCCCACTGTATGTCGAATAGGACTCCTGTAATCTTACAACGGAGAAACGAAACAGTGAACAAAATTAAAACTTTCAATATTCCAGCAAGATCCCTTTGATTACCGACTACATGCAGTATTGTCAATAAAACTACAAAGTCTGCATACGAGCTTCTCCACGTAAACGCAATTTAATGTAAGATACCACGTCCGAGTCTAAAACAGTATTTCTATAACACTTACACCTGTTACACACTGATAACCGTGCAATTATTAGACGATTTAGCACGATTAAGAACTTTGTGACGTAATATGAAATCTACACCCGTGATCTTGACACGCACAGGTGTTCACTCGGAATCCATTTCACAGGGCGGGTGATAAATAGCAGGACAAATTCTCGTCTGCCTGTACAATCCAATAAACAAATAGAATGGATACCCTGCAAGTAGGAACTTTAGTTTATTTTGAAGGCGGAAAATGTATAATCACAGATATTTACAAACCAATTGGGACATACGAGTGTTGCACAATAAGAAACAGATCAACAGGAGAAACAAGACGTGCTTTCAGATACGAATTATCTAGAGAAGCAGAGATCGAAGAGTTCATAAGAGACTCAGATGATGAATCTCTTCTTGCTGTTTTAAACGCAGACACAACACGGGTGTGATCAGCTGAACAAAGGTAGACTTTCCTCCGGTGACGATGGGAAACAAGAGATCTGGCTAACAAACGAAATGAACTAGGGACCGACAGGCAAACGAACTGGGGTATACGGATATTTAAAGGTATTAAATTCGTATTTGTATTATTAATGAAGACGTAAATTTTTGTCTCAAGTTTAACTGTTGGTTCCATCGTGAAATTGATTAAGAATGACACACAAATAGGCTTGTATGCATGTATGTTTCACACAGTCTCCCGTGGCAGAAAGACTATTGCCACGCTGCCAACTGAGGCGGAAGGCACATTTCAACAAATAAGGGAAGAAAGGTTGTGAACGTTTACCATATTTTTCCAATCTTTCATGGTAATCTTTGTTGATAATCAATTTGAGTAGTGCAATAGAATAGAAATAATGTTTTCATAGGCGTGCTAAATCGTTATTTTAAGCACGGTTAGTGTGGGAAAGTTTATAAATTTTAGGGCGCGGGCTTCGCCCTTGCTCTAAAATATCAACTTTCCCACACTAACCGTGCGTAAAATAACGCTTAGCACGCCTATGAAGACATTATTTCTTAAATTACAGTATGGTCACTTGCGAATGTTCATCATGCGATGAATGATTCCTGGTAAAAAAAAAAAATTACAGTTATCAACACCATGATTTCGTGAATATATTGAAGTATTTTATATTTCGTATATATTTTTTTTTAAGTTTCGTGGGAGAACGGCAGTTTTTCTCATTCCTATTTTTTGTTAAAAAATCTGATGTGGACGAATAATTTGAAAGCCATATCGATCTGATGTGACCAATGCATGCAATCGTTCGGACTTGCATATATCAATCCATCAATATCACGGGGCTCTGACGTCTTTCTGCGCGCGAATCTGCGAATCTGTTTCTCCGAGGGTACAATGATTCTAAATCACATATTGATTGAGACTGTTCACTCGAACACCATGGAGATTTGAATACATAGAGCCCACGGTCCCCTATAGCTCCGGTTGAAGCGGAGTCGGGCGCAAGTGAAATTGTTTCAAATGATGGAAGGTAAGGCTAGAATAGTTCGTGTTTGGTCGCTAGTTTGTCCAGCAGCAGAATAAAAAGAGGTACACTCTTAGAACTACTTTTCATATTTGTACACACATTACTGTTTACCTTCAGTTGTACACAGATATTTTGAACATTTAGTGCAATAACGTCACCAGTTCCGACCCACTTCCCGACATTGCTTCTTCTCGCAACCAATTTCAGGCGAAGGCTTAAATCATTTGGTGCATTCGAACAAGTTGTCCAGCCTCCCATCATGGTTAAATTATATTAGGCATTCACTGATTTTGTTATGAGATCATCTTCGCATAACCACTCTATACACACGATTACTTCGGTCTGCGTGCCATCACACTGACCCGTCTTACGAACGTATATAGCGTTCACAACATATCCAACTCGTATGGTGGCCGATAAGGGACATCGCTAGGTATGTGGTTTGGTAACACGAAGGCAGGATGCGAAGCGCGAAGGCAGGATGCGAAGCGCGAAGTCCAAACACGAAGGCAGGATGCGAAGTGCGAAGGCAGGATGCGAAGTGCGAAGGCAGGATGCGAAGGCAGGATGCGAAGCGCGAAGTCCAAACACGACTTCGCGCTTCGCATCCTGCCTTCGCGCGCTTCGCATCCTGCCTTCGCGCTTCGCATCCTGCCTTCGTGTTTGGACTTCGCACTTCGCATCCTGCCTTCGCGCTTCGCATCCTGCCTTCGTGTTTGGACTTCGCACTTCGCATCCTGCCTTCGCGCTTCGCATCCTGCCTTCGTGTTTGAACTTCGCGCTTCGCATCCTGCCTTCGCGCTTCGCATCCTGCCTTCGTGTTTGGACTTCGTACTTCGCATCCTGCCTTCGCACTTCGCATCCTGGCTTCGTGTTTGGACTTCGCGCTTCGCATCCTGCCTTCGTGTTATAAAACCACATACCTGAAACAATGCAGCGATGTCCCTTATCGGCCACCATAAACTCGAGTGCTGATTCGCATTGCTTTTGTTTAATCTGCTATTCAGTGGTAAAATAAATACAAGTAGATTTATCGGTTTTTTCGAATGAATATATGCCTACAATGCCCAACGCACACAGCGAACATTTTGTTGTATTACAACAAAAACATTGTTTCGTGTTTTTGCCGGTTTATTTGTTCCTGTACCCCGCACACAGCGAACATTCGTCTTGAAACAAACCGCCAACGCCACAAATAGACGAAGCCTCGGGTTCAATCCTAATTGGTCACATGGGCGCGGCCCACCAGTTGACTGCTTAATATTTGAGAAAGGGAATTTGGCTTAATGTCACACTCAAGTTTGTTTCACTCATATGGTGACAGTCAGTTTGGTTGGTGGAGGAAGCCGGAGTACCCGGAGAGAACCACCGCCCTTCGGTAAGTAACTGACAAACTTGCACACATGGACCAGCTGGGCTCGAACCCGTGCCGGTTCAGCGGTGTGAGGCTAGCGGTCACCAGCGAAGCGCCTTAGACCACTCGGCCACCGAGGGCCCCGCTCAATATTTGAATGATGTACCGAGAAATGTTCGGAGTCACCGCACAAAGACGACAAAAACTTATTCCAGGGTAAAGTATGTTCGCAAAATCACGAACATTTATTCCGAACAGATGTTTTCAGTGTTCTAGCCCCGCACACAGCATACAAAAGCAGCACGGAACCGCCGGTGCCACAACTAGACGTAGCCTCGGGTTCAATCCTTTGTCATGCATGGGCGCGGTTCACCAGTTGACTGGTTAATAGTTGAAAGATGTACCGAGAAATGTTCGCATTCACCGCATACAGACGACAAAAAATAACTTGTTCCAGGGCATGGCATGTTCGCAAAATTTCACGAACATTTATTTCGCACACAGCACACGAAAGCAGCACGGAACACTGTTATAATACAACAAAATGTTCGCTGTGTGCGTTGGGCTTATGGGGATGATTTTTGAAAGTCATGTCATAGGAAAGAGTCTCTTATTTGGTGTATTCTGATTGAATATAGTAAAGTCATACATCAAAATGTTCCTTGTCCCGTATATAAATATAATATTGAAAAGCAGTTAAGGAAATTCTATATAGTGTGTGCTGCAACAAAGACTGTGTTAGATATGAAAATTGATTTGGGAAGTATTTTGAAATATTTTTTTTCTTCTTTATGAGTAATTATCAATATAGAAATTTTGAGTGAATTGATCCGATCTGACAAGTGGTTCAAACCACAGCTATGTGTCAATTAGCAATTAATTATGCAGCTTCCTTTAGGATCAGGCACAATCACAACAGGATGTGAATGAATAGACCACAATAGGCAGTTGGGGATTGAATAAAATGATCCAGGGTATTTCCCTCACTGACCGCACAAACTGGTTTAGATGTACAAACTATACAGGTTGGCTTTTCAAACTATACAGGTTGGTGACACGAGTGTGACACAGACCTGTCTTGGATAACTCCACACAGCTTTGGCCTGTCCTTCATATTGGCTGACACGAATTATCATTGCCTTTGACAATTATGTTCATATAGTAAATGATAAAAAAATCTTTAAAAATATTTTCCAATGGAATTTTCTTGTCTATGATAGTCCTTGTTGTACCATAGACAACATATAATTTTCTAATGTACTTTTCAATCATGTGTGTTTAGTATTTGTGGACTTCAGTCTCAAGAACAATTGTTTTTGTGGATTTTTATTTATCTAGATAGTTTATTTATCTCCATGGGACAAGGAACATTTTGACGTATGAATTTACTATTATTCAAGCAGAATAACCAAATACTATTCCTATATTGCATGACTAGCCTATATTTATGTATACTATGATTGTCTTTTTTGAATTTGGTGCTAATACTGTTATATGGATATGGAATAGGTCTTTGGATATGGACGCGGATATTCTTTAATGGACGACGGCTGAATTATGAATGACGGACTAGACGCTTGTATTTCAAAAATTTGCCACTACATCAAGGGGGCCAAGGGGGACGTGAGAGATTTTGACATTTTTTTGTCAGGTTGAAATTTTGAAAAAGGCACTAAATTATCAAGGGTGCATTATTTCATGTCAGAAAGATAGGAAACACAATTAAACACAAGAAAATATGGCTACTTCTTTGAACTTTGAATTTGGAAATTGAAGAAATGTGGTGACTGTTTAACTCACGAATAAAGAATGCTACACGTGGTCAAGCAAACTGAATTGTTCGGAAAATGGCGACTCACATTTCTTCCTGCTCAGGTGAAGTTTCTCCGGACTCGATGCATTAACCCTTCGCAAAAAACTGAACACCTGTCAATCAGAGTCATCTGAATGAGACAGTCATTCAACGTGGTGGTGTTGTTGTTGTTGTTGTTGTTGTTGTTGGAACGTTATGCAGAGGGTTAATGACATTCAGCTACGCTCTGTTTATGCTCACCCATTCTCATCGACAAACACTTTCAGAACATGCGATCGGAATGCAGAACCATTCAGCTGGGAGGGCTAGTCAACGAAATTACTATACTACCATCTACGTTGTCTATATTTGATGTAATTAGACGAATGATCTGTTTTTAATCAGTTTCACCAAAATATCAAATCTCGCGCGATTTCTCGAGAAACAGGCGACAGAATATTAGAGTAAGGCGGCTCAAAAAGTAGATCTCCAGAGAGGTTGTCAGAAATTATTTTCTACAATGAAACTGTCGAAATAAATATGTTGGATGCTAAATATCACCATATTTCACTCAAGTATGATGCTTCTTTCTTGGTTATACATGTTATTGACGATATTTTCGACATGCCTATTTGGGCGTATGAATATTATTGAGATGTCATGGGTCACCTTGTTTGGAAAAGAAGCATGGTCGAACACATTCCGAACTGTGTGAAATGAAAGCGCTGAATTCGATCTCTATGTCAACAGTAGACTCGTACCTAGCCCTCAACTCACACGCACCATAGAGCGATAGCGAATTGGAGCTGGGTACGAGTCTATGTCAACAGATGGGCTGAAAAGTACGTAGCTTACTGTGTATTTGTGGGAAATTTGAATTTGATATCTGCTATAGTTTATTTTGTATTGAATTATCTTTATTTCGTTGTGACGTCGGAGGCAAAGTGGCGAGATTTCAGCGGTCATTTGTGATGACATGCAGAGTCGAAAATGTATGTTCGACCACGTGCTTCAGGCGAAATGGATAATTTCGCTCGTAGGACCTCCAAAACTTAGTTGAGTCATTTTATTTATCGTTTTCCTGGCCTGTTATAGTATTTATTTTCTAAAAGTCGCTTCACGAAATTCTTTGTCATTTCATTACATTTTTGCTTCAAGGTTTTGAAAAAAATCCCCCTCCCCCCCCAAAAAATACATTTTTTGTCATTTCATGTCTGGTATCATTGTGTCATAAAATTTTGTCATTATAATAATGAGGGTCGTTTTTGGAAATTTAGACTTGACAAAAAAAAATTAAAATGTCAAAGATCCTGATGATCCTTAAGCCCAACGTACGCAGCGAACATTTTGTTGTATTATAACAGTGTTCCGTGCTGCTTTTGTGTGCTGTGTGCGGGGCCCAGAATACACCAAATAAGAGACTCTTTCCTATTACATGACTTTCAAAAATTTGTCACTACATCATCCCCTTAAACAACCGGAGAAATTCCACTGTCCAAGCTATCTTGTTCATATCACTATCACCACCCCACCCACATTATTTAGCGCCTAATGTTCACTTATGAGATGAAGACATGCAAAACGAAACATCCGGCTAGGATCCTAGTTTGGGGGAAAATTTATCATGTTGAAGATTATAGTTGTATAAATATAAATCTGGATAAAAGATCGATGTTAAAATAAAGCTGGATGGGAACTGGGGACAGTGGGTCGACACTGACACGTCTCAATAAGAAATGAATCTTATTTCTCCACATTTCAGCACATCGCTAGCTAGGTCAATTTTTAAATAAAATCTATTCCTGCGAAGTAGGCTCTCATTTGCAAATTGTCCGGTAATGAGTGAGTGAGTGAGTGGGTCATCCATCCGAATCCTTTCGTTGGCAAAACAAGGAGAACCGTTGACATTAGAACCTTGATTGTTGGCATGAACGTGCATTAGGGAACTGTTACCAGCAAGTTGTGAGCTGACCTAATTTTGATGAATATTTGACCTAATTAGGTGACCTATAACATTACGCTTGGATCCCCAAGTCATCTTCCTCACCCAACTACGTAGGTCCTGTGACGTTAGTCACACTGCTCATGTGAACAATTGTACAGCGATTCTGACAATGATTGTGCCAATCAAATCATTTCCTTTTGAAACGGATGAAAATTTCACTTGGGTGGCTCTGAACTGTCAACTCGTCTGTACACGACATGTATACACAGAGTAGTACTTGTGGTCTGACCAGACCACTTTCTCCTATCTCTTAAAATGGGACACTGGATTTTTTACCCCACAATAATTTTATCTCGACCCTGTTCAGAACGAAATTTCCAGATGTTACGCTTAGAATATGATGGTTTTAAAAGAATGGCATCGAAGTCGTAACTTGAAGTGACAATTTAATTATTATGTCATCTATTTATCGGCAACGACTCAACTACTTTCTGAAAATGTACGAGGGCGCCATCTCTTCGTCTATGGTCGTTTATTAACGAGCTTAAACCAAATACTCAGGAATATCAAAGGTTGAATGCAAATGTACTCCGAAGTGTAACATCAACAAGTCAAGGATCTGAAGTGATTGAAAACGCTGTGCAAGCTGGGGACGGGCTATATACACGGACAACTTCTTAGTTTAAAAGGATTGAAGATGATGGGCCTCAGCAAGGACAGGACCAGATCAAGAATATGAATGAAAAGGAAGGGCGTAAAAGGAACTCTTCAGACGAGGAGGGTGAAGAAATCGTTCAGAGCGCACTGAACAGTTACCCATTTAGGCTGACTGAAATGACAGTTTTCAGTTGGTGTAGATGAAAGAAGATCAAGCAGTTACGAAATATAAAAGAGAATCGTTACAACTGTCCATATTTTGCGTAAGGGTGCAATTCAGCTATTCTGTATTCAGTTTTTTTACCCGCAGAGTTTTCTCCCTTTATTGGTCGGGGGGTCTTCTCGCCACATGCAGCATGGAAATGAGCACAAACGAAGAGTCATCGATTTTCCAAATATCCAAAGAGTGAGAGAATGACCGTTCATGTGTGAAACACGACTGATTCTCAATAAAGTACGCCTACAGCATTCAGAGAAAATCTTTTGAATGTAACTTCAACTGCTCGATTTCTGTGAAAATGACATCGCAAGAAATCACCCCAAAACGACAAAAACAACAAAAGCTGTCATTTTTAATGTGACGCATTTCGTTTATAACTACGTCAAGCTGCATAGTTCCAAAAAAATTGAGCTGTACTCATATAAAAGCGACATTTACCGGACTAATTAATTAGATAATGAATTTTCCGGGGCTTCAATGCCACGAATATAAGAAAATACCACCATGGACATTCTGGTGGAAATCTGCGCCTTACTGTTCAGTGCTCTCTTATCCTGGAGAGATAGATCAATCTATGCTAAAACTCAGAGATGTATTAAATATAATGTCTGGAGAGAAATGTTTACCGATTCTATAAAGAACGAATATGGTGAAGATATATCGACGAGAGGAAAGAACAGTATGTCACGGGGATATGGGGGAGGGGGATTTGGTTTAATGTCACACACAAGTTTGTTTCACTCATATGGTGACAGTCAGTTTGGTTGGTGGAGGAAGCCAGAGTACCAGGAGAGAACTACCGTCCGTCGGCAAGTACCTGACAAACTTTCACACGTGGATCAGCTGGGCTCGAACCCGAGCCGATTCAGCGGTGTGAGGTTAGCGGGAAGCGCCTTAGACCACTCGGTCACAGGGGGCACGGGGATATGATGGAGATAAATGGCTAAGACGAACTATATTTCCAAACGGGAAAAGAGACTAAGTCAAAAGTTAATGGTTACATGATCAATTACTATGTGATGTTGAGTCATGTGACTTCTTGTCAGGCACGCCGACATATTTCTCACCACCATGTCTTTAATTTTAATATGTATATGGTGAAATTCTGCTGGTGACCCGATGTTCACAACTCGGGGGAATGTCTTTTTTACCTATACGTCAACAAAGCTGTGCCGGCCTCCTAAGAAGCCGATTTGTCAAAGGCCTCGGTGGCCATCTTGAATTGACCTAATTTCCTAAAAAAATCTTCTCCGACGGAGGAAACGGTTAAACCGAATGTTTTGGATCATGACCCCGCGAACCCATCAAGCGATTTGGTCGGTCAATTCAAAATTATCACCCAGGAACAATTAAAATCGTCGGATTCTCAAGTAACGGATTTGGATGGGGGAAGTGGATATGTTATCGGACACTGAATACTGAATATAGTAGTTTCGACGTCGAAAGTGATTTTCCTTGACACGGAAACGCCAGCAGATGGCGCTTTCGACTGAAATTTTAAAACTCACCGATCGCTTCGTATTTTACAACAATATAACCTATGGCATGTAGGTCTAAAAAAAAATATACAGTTTTCGGATTTGAAGAACCGCTAGCTTGGCGGCCATCTATTCAACTATTATCTAGTACGAAACCCCCAAACCGATCAACATGAAACTAGGCATATACGATCGATGAAACCTCCTCATGGGAAAGTGATATGTACAGCAATATGACCAAATCTGTTACCACGGAAACGCCAGTAGATGACCATATTTCTACAACAAATATATATATGAATCAACTTGCTAAATATGATTTGTAGTGTTATTCTATTGAAATGTATTATTATGAAGGGTCCAGTTTACGTTATTATGGCTGTGCCTCTATAATAAACATGGATACAAGTATGGAATTTGTATCCGAAAATTCATATCGGCATGACGATTCTGATTCTGACGTTGTTTGCCATCAAAGGTGCAGTTTTCCTAATTTTGGCTATATCTCTGCAAAAATATAGCTGTGAAAGTATGGAACTTGCAGTATCACTTATATTATAATATTACATTTGTATGCTCAGTATAGTAAGGCACAGATCATGGACTGGTTGACCCGATGTCAGGATAATGTGTCAATTGGTCGTCGTGGTATGACCGAAAACATATGGAAAGCGACGTTAAAATCCTTCTCCACACTGTGGTGTAGTGAGTTATTCAATCTAGATAAACCAAGATGGTAAATCAGGGGAATACCATCTAGACGTAACGCTATGAAAACTTCGTGCGAAATGTTCGCCGATATTCTGCGAGATCCCATAATAAGCCAATCACGAACATTTCTGACTTTTTTCTCTGACAGTGATTGACGTTTACTCCACGGAGATTAACATCTTCGCGCGGCACAATCTTTTGATATTTTCTAACCCCTAACAAAGCCAGACTTCGCGCACACTGTCTGGAAATGATGCCATATTTGGATACTGTTGCTCGATAATGTTTATATATTAGTCCACGTGCTACCATGTGTAATTACTGTGAGCGTGATTTCAACCAGCTAGCCACCTGATTGGCTAACAAATGTAGTTTCAGATTCGCATGGGATTTATATAGGGCTGAATTCAGATATAATATTCCATAATATTATATCTGAGTTTACTGAGATTGTGAATTATTAGGATAGGTCCACTTTTGATATTGTAGCCAATTATTACGAAGGATTCAATTTTCGTTATGCTGGCTATATCTCTACAACGAGTATAGGTACAGGTGTGGAACTTGCATCAAATTAATCGTAAAATTCAGTCGCCTATATAAAACATTTTTCCTTTCATATGAAGACCACTCACTCCCCTGATCTCCCCATTGTATTTTTGCCACGGCCGCAGGTTTTGACTACAGTGTAGTCATTTCTCTCTTGCTTTGTTTGAGATTTTCAGGTGAAAGTTAACTATGGTCGAAGGAGTGGGGAAGCCCTAGCCTTGTCTAGATGAATTAAGACAAAGCCGGGATGGATTGTTTTCGCGCAAACTCCGAACAGCGCATGTCAGCTGAACGACTATCGTCTGGCTACAAGCACTTCCCGCAATCGAATGCTCTAGCACAGATCCGAAGTCCAGGGAGCACGTAGGTTTGTTACGATGGGACTAATCACGCACATATGCAGCTCCCTACGCAAATAGATTCGTTGAGAACGGCGGGAAAATCAAGAATCTAATTTCTTTTTCGGTGTAAGCTATTTATTAAATACTTTTGGGATATATTTGGTGAAACAAAGGTTTTTAGCGAAAAGAAGGAAGGTATATATTGCGGAGTAATCTCAACGCTGAGAGCGTGTTAACGATATTTTCAACTGCGGGCAGTGCTTGTAGCCAGACGATAGTCGTTCAGCTGACATGCGCTGTTCGGAGTTTTTTTTCGCGATGCTATCATTTTGATATAGCTGCGTGGTGTGAATACGATATTTATCTGTTCATCCAGTTCATCGTCTCGGTGATGATAGGCGCACCCTTCTTATGACAGATTATACAATTGTCATGATATTCACACCATCTAAATATCCCATATCAGATCGGAAATACTCCGCCTCGGAGGTGAACAGCTTTACGCTGGAACGATCAAAGGGTTCCACCTTGGCAGCCTTACTTAAGGGACTGGAGAATTTCATGACGTTGACCTATCCACAGGCGACGCTGTATTATTTATGACCTGAACTAATAATATACTACACACATAAATCCGGGAACATTAAAGAATTTCATTTTTTAGCCAGAGCAGTAATATTCCACGCTCGATAAAACACAGAACTATTGGTGATCTTCTGTGACTCCAGTTTGATATTCCTTTGATTGTACAACACCCTCGAGCACATCATAAGTCCAGCCTAAACAATTAAGAGATATACGATACACTTTGATAAAAACTTATTTCCCACATTTCTTTAAAAAAATATGTGTGTGTTTTTTTTAAGAAAGTAGGATCAACCAAGTGGCGTGGACTACAAGAAATATGACTAAATTTCTGTCTGAAAAACTTTGTTACACTTAAACTACCGTTACCGTATTTTGTACCGTAAAATTATTAATTTCTTCATCCTATCTATCTCCCCCCCACCCCCTCGCCAAACTTTCAACGCAGCTCCGTAAAGAAGCGAACAATGAGCTGAAAATTTGTGATTTTTCCGCGAATCGTATTGGTATCATTTTCAGACTATTTGTATGATCAAAATGGCGGTCACGATGTGCCTTCAAAAGGTCGAGTCTTCGTTTTCTTTCTTCTGTTCATTTTCCCGGATTTTGCCTACACTGACATAAAGGTAATTTCTTTTGCTAAACTGATTATTTTCTATCACATTAAAATTGGTTTTTGAGAGAAAAAAATCGAAAAATAAACAATTCGGAAAATCGGTTAAAAAATTAGCGAAAAATTACTTCGTAGAAGATATTAGGACGTCATCATAGCGGCCATCTTGGATTTATTTATCAGGGTTTTTTTACATTTCCTTGTAGAGCTTGACCCAAATATACAGAATGGACAATTTCGACCCTCTATACCAAGGAGTAACGAAAACAGATCCATGGACCATGATCTGTTTCATAGTGAAGATTAATGGATTCCAAACTTTCCATACGTTTAGTCAAATCTGTTTCCTTCTCATTTTTCGCAGAAAAACAATAACTTGTTCTTTACACAGCTTTTCTGTATGTTTTCTTGCAAAGTGTGCGGGGGTATTTGGTAAAACGTTTAAGTTAATGACCTAATATCTACACTGTTTCCTCATCACATTTTTTGTTAGTAAACGTTATCACGTTCTCGTCACCTTCAACACAAGATGACCTTCAACAGGCGATGAACTTTAACATGTTTTTACCCTCAACATAAGCGATGTGCTTGTTGAAGCAACATGTGCTGACCTTCACAGGTAATAAACTTCAACAGGTGATGACCCTCAACAGATGATGACATTCAAAAGGTGAGGACCTTCACCAACTGATGACGTTCAATAGGTGATAACCCTCCACAGATGATGACGTTCAACAAGTGATGACCTTCACCAGATGATGACGTTCAACAGGTGATGACCCTCACCAGATGATGACGTTCAACAGGTGATGACCTTCAACAGGTGATGACCTACAACAGGTGATGACCTACAACAGGTGATGACATTCAAAAGATGATGACCTTCACCAACTGATGACATTCAACAGGTGATGACCCTCCACAGATGATGACATTCAACAGGTGATTACCTTCACCAGATGATGACGTTCAATGGGTGATGACCCTCACCAGATGATGACGTTCAACAGGTGATGACTTTCAACAAGGAGATGATCTTCAACAGGTGATGACCTTCAACAGATGGTGACGTTCAACAGGCGATGACCTTCACCAGATGATGACGTTCAACAGGTGATGACTTTCAACAAGGAGATGATCTTCAACAGGTGATGACCTACAACAGATGATGACGTTCAACAGGTGATGACTTTCAACAAGGAGATGATCTTCAACAGGTGATGACCCTCCACAGATGGTGACGTTCAACAGGCGATGACCTTCACCAGATGATGACGTTCAACAGGTGATGACCCTCCACAGATGATGACATTCAAAAGGTCATGACCTACAACAGGTGATGACATTCAACAGGGGATGACATTCAACAGATGATGACGTTCAACAGGTGATGACCCTCCACAGATGATGACATTCAAAAGGTCATGACCTACAACAGATGATGACATTCAACAGGGGATGACCTACAACAGGTGAAGACCTTCAAAAGGTGCTGACCATCAACAGGTGAAGACCTACAACAGGTGCTGACCTTCAACAGGTGATGACATTCAACAGATGATGACATTCAAAAGGTGATGACATTCAACAGGGGATGACCTTCAACCGGTGAAAACCTTCAATAAGCGATGACCTGCAACACGTTCTGACCTTAATGACCTCTGACCGAGTAATGACTTTCAACAACCCTCCACAGATGATGGCGTGTAACAGGCCTTCAACAGGTGATGACATTCAACAGGTGATGACATGACATTCAACATGTCATGACCTTCAACAGGCGATAACCTTCAACAGGTGATGACATTCAACAGGTGACGACATTCAACAAGTGATGACCTTCAACAGGTGATGACATTCAACAGGGGATGACCTTTAAGATGTGATGCCCAGACCTCGTCATCTTCTGGTTGCGCTGGCCTATCGCTATTAAGACGTTTTCGATTATGTCATTTTTATGATAACCACCGCCAAGAAACTCTGAGTACAGATCTGATGCTAATACCTGAAGAATGCGATCACGAAACTCCCGAAATTAGAGCAATTCCCTCAACATTCCAATAACTTACCTCTGGTACTTCATAGCTTGAAGGCTTAATAAAACATTTGATAACGGACGTATCCATTACCGCCCACCATTAATCTAAAGACTATCTCACACATGTTCATTGTTATCAACAAAACACGTCTTTCAACGGTTCGGTTCGCTTGGCAAAGGTTCGGCAACCATTAAGGAAATTGCTATTTAACAACTAATGTGAACTTGTGTGAATAGTATATGAGTATTGCGATTTGAGCAGCATATACCTCTATATATACGTTCATCGTACACGTGAGGGTGTATTTTTGAGGCGGGGTATCGGGTGGGAGCACAGGGGCTCGCTATACCGTTGATAATTGGTTAACTAGGTTGATTGGTGGGGGACGAGTAAGTGAAGAAAAGTTTTATTCCCTCGGTATTCGGTAACACCGGTCAGCTGTTAATAGCGGGAAGTTGAAATTTCCATGGTGAAGTTCCCTCTATACTTTTACAGTTGATATCCCACAAGGTTAATATTGTCATGCCAAGTGGATTTACGCATCGAGAGTCTTCTGGATTTTTGGTGATTTTATATGCTAATACATAACAAGTAACGGAAATAATAATGGACCGATGCCTGCTATTCAAATCAGCCAATCAACAACATACATACACGTCTTCAAGAGCTGTCAAAATTTCCGGAGTTATACCACCAAACACGGCAGGAAACAGCATATGGAATTTAACTTTGGGAAATATAAATGCTTTTAAAAAAATTGACCATCAAACAACAAAACAATCCGACTAATTATATTGATCACAGATTAGGTCCGTTTTCACTTTGGTGAAATTTATTCTACGTTGTCAGCTATGATAGAAACACAGTTTTGGAAAATTAAACTGCATTACTATTTGAAGACTCTCTACGGTATATTGTTTTAATTTTCAACAATCCTTAATCATCCGCGGTTAGGAGAATATGATATGACATGATAAAACACTTTCTCTCGTGTGGGTTAGAGGAATTCGTATAAATTTATTTTTAAGGGCGTCATTTAAATATTTCATTTAAACTCATTTTTTTATATTAATGAAGGTCTTGTCTAGAAGACAATGCTTTTACGGTTAATTAACCGCTAAGGTTAACCATAACCTGCATTAAGTCACCCCAGGCTGTCGCTTAAACAATATCATAATCAGAATTTTTACATGGTTCTGACTCCTGGCACCATGCCTCTTTATCACCTGTCTGGGTTGCACATTTTAACAACTAATTTATTACCCGGTGACGCTAGCGTGAAGAATATTAATGGAGTTCATAGATGATCTGTCATTTCTCTCACAGAACATTAATTATGAATGGATAATTTATAGCCGTTTATACTAACGTCTCCCTATTTGAGCGCATGTTGATAGAGAAAGAGGGACCCAATGGGAATATCAAAGCTTTTCATATTCGTCAATAAGGTATCATCGCTTACAATCTCCCCCGTGTACGCCGAATTTGATATAGACTTAGTACGTTTCAAACGAAACCCATCAAAGCCCATCATTGATACCATAGTCCCAAAATTAAAAATATAATGCATTATTTACTATATGAGCAGCCGATCCATATACACACATACACTAAACAAAAGTGTTTCACTTTAGAACACCGAAAAGTTATGAACACTGCTGATCTTATTTATTCTAAAACACCAAAATTGTGTTCTAACACTTTAGAGATTTCAAATTGTAATGGCCCAAAACCACAACATTAAAAAAGTTGTTCCGAAAATGTTTTGGAATAAATCACTATACAATGTTATCGAAATGGACAATGTGACCGTTCTCGAAGAAATTATGGAAAAAAGTGTTACACACGACGTGTTCAAATATGAAAACATGTGTTCAAATATGTACACCATTTTGAACACCTGTTTTTAAAATGTGTTCACATGTATTCACATATGCACATATCACATTTAAACATAAATTTCCTAGTTATGAAATAGTTATCATGCGGCATATTTTTGCACATTTTTTTCATAATTTCTTCAAGAACAATCACAATGTCAATTTCGAAAACTGATTTATTTCAACATACTTTCATTTTACAAAAGTGTTCAGATTTGAACACTGGCGTCCATTGTTTTTTACAGTGAAGATAGGAACCAGATGGTATGATACGTTTAAATATCACCCAAATTCATTGGTAATAATCTCTTCATATAATTATATATATACTAGGAAACATTTATATAAACTTATTTTTAGAATGACACTTCCATTGTGAAGCACACAATACCTGTGCTGGATATAGGCTCGAACCCGCGCCGCAGAGTTTGGTATCAAATCATCAGCAGTATCAAGCGCATTTAGTGGTTTGAGCGCTTGCATTTACAGCTGGCGATTTGGTACCAAATTCTGGGGTCGCAAGTCCTAGTCTGGCACGGTATTGGTCCATTTAGCACACTCACTTAAATAATTAGATTTGAATTAGTGACCAATCTATATCGAGAGAAAATCAATCTATTCGATTGAAAATCCCAATTTATCAGGATATATTAGATCGGGACAAATTTATTTCATGCAATTCCATTGGTTTAAAATCGTCTGTCGTCAGTCAAGTACATGAACTGGTGTTACGTAACTCTCCACATTTCGGTTGTTACCGTCATATACGAGGCAATGCAGAGGGAGGCGGAAGAAAAGCCCACACGATGGAAGAGTGTCTTTGTTGATAGGATGCGAAATGAAAGAAATAGTGAAGATTTTGTTGCTCGCACTTGTTTGATGAACGTTTTTCAATCACAGAAATTGCCAAAACTTGTATGAAAGAATAGGCTACAAACTATTCTGTCGTCCTGCGAAAACTTGGATGCATGACATGCACATGTTTACAATAAGCAGGCTAAATATGCTGAACACAGCCTATATTTTCAGCTCTTAGCGTTTTCCCATAATAGTAAAAAGAAAACAATGAATACGTCAACCAAAATGATACGTCGGAGTAATGCAGAGTATAGCATCCTTGTCATAGAAATACTCGACAGATTTTGGTTAACATAAGGCCCCATAAAAAAATGCCTTGTTTCCCCATCACTGACTTTTCAAAAAGTCGGACGGGCGGTCCTTTTTATTTTTTATTTTTTATTTTCGGAAGGGCATGGGAATGGTTCAGTTCATTCAAGAATCCACTGATATTAAGATAGTGATTGTCTAATTGGGTCCGAAAATACAATTAATTTTAAAGTTTCATTTTGTACACGGTCTCGTTATAGAGATTGAATACATTGGATAAATCGACAGAAATCCCATGCATGGCGTTTGTATTTCCATTCTCACCTCCTGCAAGATGCTATATGTGAGGTCATCTCATTCTGATTTCGTAGTAGCTAACTCTCCATTCCTATGCAGGTAGACAGAACTCAAAAGATGGCATATTGATAAAATCTGGAATCATTGTGATTTGAAAAACAAAACTTTGGGTGTTTTATTCCAGCAGGAAACAATAGGCTGAGCTATTCTCTCGAAATGGAGAACATGACGATCATGAATTGACGATCATGAATATGACCTTAGGCAGTCATTCCACTAGGCATGAAACTATATCACGGAGGAATAGAACAATGTAAGATCTTCAAAGGAAAATAAATATCAACTATACATTTATATGGTGAAAATGCTGCAGATGTTGTGTTCCTGTATCACTACAATACATTTATATACGACTAGAAATTTATACAAAAACAGAACGAAATGAGATTACAACCATAAAATTGCAAACAGTGTGACAATATCACGGACATGTCGCCTTGATTACAGCAAAGATACTTGTCATTGAAAGACCTTCAACGAGGTCCAATTACAGATCATAAAGTAACAGAATTATTATCACAGTCTTGGAAAGGACGAATAGATAAACATCTTTAGTATCTCCACACACCAAACAGTCAAGTAAGAAGTCTCGATCCAGGACAGTGACACCCAATGGTGCACAGAAGAAACATCAAGTTGCTGGCAAGGCGCCGGTAATCACACAAGGTACGACTATCGCGTATAAAATCTTGACATCACCCCAGCTCCTATGCCACAACAAGCATTCGTAGCGCGCCACAACAGTCGCTGGTGCAAACCAGAGTCAGTTCAGCCTCATTTTCATACCAAAAGAAAGGCAGGTGAGAGAAAATAAAAAATAAATCGGGGCGGGCGGAAAAATCGGGGCGGGCGGTGATGGGAAACAAAGCATATTTTTTATGGGGCCTAATGGAAAATCCCTTATGTAAAACACAAAAAACTGACAAAATAGACTGTTTTCCATATATTTTGCCTGCTTACAATAAACTCATTTGCGTGTCATGCAACCAAGTGTCTAGATGATGATAAACTAGTATGTGCCATATTCGTTCAAACAAGTTTGGGCAATTTGTTCGATTTTTTTTGTCAACAAGAAAGTGCACCCGTTGAGGAACAAATTCGTATATTATATGTAAGGGATCCAAACGCATAACTTTGGACTAAATACATAACAACTCCGAGCATAATGAAAGCCTATTGTCAATATAATACGGTACATGACGTGAAAATTCACCATTTCACGGTACTATCGTAACTCATTTTTGAACACCTGGACCTCAGAGCATTTTAAGAGCTTTCAGAAGCTCTTTTTGAAGAGCTGTCGAACCGTTTAAGAACTTCTCAGATCTTCTATATTTATATACTCTTTAGGTGATAATTTTTATATATTTAAATATTTTTAAAGTAATATTTCTCATATATTTATATATTTTAAGAGTATTATTTCTTATGTACATATGTTATTAATGTTGATGTGTGTGTGTAGCTGTGTTTTGTAATATTGGAGGATTGCTTCAATCGTCACCTGTGCGATCTTTTGCAGACTTGTCGAAGTTTGTAAAATAAATAAAATAGAGTATAATGGGTAGACTGGACGAGTTGACCCCCCTGCCCACCATCGCCCCCTTTCATTTTCCCTCCGTATATGGATGGACATGAATTTCCAGGGTTCTGTTGTATAATTTGCGTTCATTTAATTATTCTTTTTAGTTTTTATTAATTACAATATACTAAGTAAAACAAATCAAGCCTTGTTAATACAGCTAAACTTAACTCACCTTTTAGTGCCAATATTCTTGATATGGCTTCCTCGCTTTAGTCGAAGATCGTCAATACAGCCGGATAGTGTGAGTGAGGACTTAATTTGGAACCGAGTAAAGTCACAGTGTACTAACACACCGTCGAGTTTACCTGCAGCCGCCGCCAATACAGGTTAATTAATTAGGTAAACGAAGGTAAGCCGGGTTTAAGTGAGACCAGACGAAAAGATGCATACGTAACAGCATGAATACAGAGACAAAGAACTAAAATAAACTTTCTCAAACGAAGGTGAAAATTAAAAGTTAATTGTGAACAAACATCTACAACTGTTAAACGTCTCAACGGCATGACGAGCTCTCCATACCTCGGGGGCTTTCTGCTGAGCTTGAAAAAAAAAACACTCACACCGGACATGGAGAATGAAGTATAGAACATCAAGCGTAAGTAAAAAAATGTTCGACATACAACTATAGAAGGTAAGAATACTGAATATATCGAGTACCTTATTTGATTTATAGATATAACACTGGAATAAAAATAGAGACATGTAACTTAAAAAGCCTGAGCTTTTAAAACAGCACCAAAGGTGAAAAATAATGGCACCCGTATAACCCTATGAAGTTCGATCGCACGTGTTGGAAAATAAATAGATAATGCAAATAGCCTAGTGTGAGTACGACTTTCAGAGTTGGTTCGGACTTCTTTCTTCATTAAAAATGTTTTACAATGACGCACTCTATACTTAACAAGAAAACGATTAAAAGAAACAATCTTATTTTCACTGATGAGCTTTTTTGACACAAACTGCAGACAAACTGTCTATTCGACTTTAAGTATAAGATTAAGAATTTCCCCATTTAAAGTGTTTAAATCCTCAAATTTTCCAGGTTAAAATTTTAAGGACTTATCCCTCAGTAAATCAACGTATACCGGTATATCAGGCAAACATTGTGACCTAAGGAAGCTGGGCTGTTTGAAGAACGATAACTTGCTGTGTGGATTATAAAGAGAGGCTTGTTTCTCTCTCTACATTCAACATTTACCGAGAGAATGTACCCCTGATAATCTGTCCGGGGGAACTTGTACCCTCATTTATCATCTTGACTAATTACGGTCTTAGTTGCTATCATGAGACTGTCTTTATGTAGATCAAAAGGCCAATTAGTCACCTTTCCTCTCAAAGCTACAGCATGGTTCTCATGCGGATTTGATGAATGAAGTTGAAAGGGTGGCATGGCAGAGTCACATCACGTCTACCTTGGTCTGAGAAATGCTTTTATATTCATTCTTAAACGAATGCGAGAATGGGTCTGCTGGGATGTTTTTGTGCATGTACGCCAATACATGCACCTCAGTTTTCTGTAGTCAAATGTTAGTTATTAGCACAGTTTTTACCCCTCGGGCAGATTCTGCCCGAGCGGTATTGTCGTTGCCTCCGTCGTCCGTCTGTCCGTCCGTCTGTCCGTCTGTCCATCATATCATTGTAAACACATTATTTCAAAAAGTCCTTCACTTACAACAATGAAACTTCATACAGTTGTTTAATACAGCCAGTACCAGAAGCCTATTGAAAGTCGGTGCCATTGGATGTGTTTTTCAGGAGTTATGCCCCTTTATACATGTCTGTCTGTTTTTATCCTTGTAAACACATTATCTCAAAAAGTCCTTCACTCACAACAATGAAACTTCATCCAGTTGTTTAATACAACCAGTACCAGAAGCCTATTGAAAGTCGGTGCCATTGGATGCGTTTTTCAGGAGTTATGCCCCTTTATACATGTCTGTCTGTTTTATCCTTGTAAACACATTATCTCAAAAAGTCCTTCACTCACAACAATGAAACTTCATACAGTTGTTTAATACTGCCAGTACCAGAAGCCTATTGAAAGTCGGTGTAATCGGATGTGTTTTTCAGGAGTTCTGCCCCTTTATACATGTCTGTTGGTCCATATCCTTGTAAACACATTATCTCAAAAAGTCCTTCACTCACAACAATGAAACTTAATGCAGTTGTTTAATACAGCCAGTACCAGAAGCCTATTGAAAGTCGGTGCCATGGGATGTGTTTTTCAGGAGTTATGCCCTTTATACATGTCTGTCTGTCTATATCCTTGTAAACACGTTCGACTACATCTACTATAGATAATCACTGCTCTATTGCTATATTGTTTTGTCTGTCTATGATCTATATCATACAGGTAAAATTATGCCCACCCCAAATATGTGAGTTGTTGGGGTCAGAAACATTATTTCCACAATTGCTCTGGGCCCGGCCCGAGGGGTCCCGATGGCGACAGCCTACTTTTATATATTGGGAAAAGTGTGTTTGTAAGTAAGCAAGTATAAATGCATATACACACATACATGTATACATGCTTACATATGTATGTGACTGAATCATGCAAGAACCGCTGGACGCACAGGTGTGATTTATACGTCACCAAAGAGCTCTCGCCTCCGACAATGAGAGGCAAATTCCTGCAATATTTAGTAGACTGGTGGCCATTGTTGGCAGAATTTCAAACAAGACCGACGGTAGAAATTTATCGCCATGACTGCTACCAAGACAACTACACCTTATGTGATGATTATCAGGTCCTATATAGTTTACACATTGTACCAGGCAGTAGTGGGGTAACACAACAGATAACTATAGTATATAGAAAGCAAATACATACACGAGGAATTGGCTACATGAATGATATCTTAACCTGTAATGTATCACGAAATAATACAGTGAGCAATAAACAAGGGTCAATCCCGGACTTGCACTAAAATTGAAGATAATCCTTAGACAAAGTATCTGCTGCAATAGCATCATCAGGTGCATTGGCGTGTGGCTCCCTGTCTGATTTGCGGTCTGCTGGTTCTTTTCCTCATCACGACAGGAAACATTTTTAGCAGATGAAACCTGGAATAAAAACCCGTTCCATACTGGAGAGATAGGAAAGAGACAAGAAGAACGAAGCGCAAATCATGCGGGGAGCCACGCGTCAGTGCACCTGGATTCCAGAATTAATTGGTGGATTCCATGATGGACTGATGGATTCCAAAAACAATTGGTGGGTTTCATGATTAATTGATGGATTGATGGATTTCATAATTAATTGATAGATTCAGTGATTAATTGATGGATTTCGTAATTAATTCATGGATTTCATGATTAATTGGTGGATTCTATGATTATCTGGTGGATTCTATGATTAATTGATGGATTTCATGATCAGTTGCTGAATTCCATGATTATTTGGTGAATTCCATGATTAACTGATGGATTCCATCAACATGACGGCTCTTTGGTACCTGCAGGGTTTTCTAAGACAATTTATATGATTAGATACATTTATCAATATTTGTGAAGGAGGACAGTCAGAAAGAAACAATAAGATCCTAAAAATATCCCCACCCCATGCAACCACCACCATCACCCTCATTCACCCTCTTCTCAGATTGGTGAGATTTGAGGTGTACACCCTGAAATCAGACAGCAGCAGCTGTACACTGAAAAAAATGTGTACTCAGTTTATGTACAAATACGCTGTTTACATTACATACACGTGTAACAGAGATACACAAAGGTGTATACACATTATGCGTGATTTCGCTATCTTCGCGATTCGGAAATCGTGCTGTGCGTTATCACAATTTCAAGATTGCGCGACCACTTCGAAATAGCACTATTAAATTATATTATCATTTTTGAATTTTATGAAATTTTAAAAAATCAAACCTTAAAACAAACACTCGAAAGCGATCGGAAAATTTCAAATAACCTCCACAAGCAGGCGACATCGCTTTGAAATAGCCTTGTCCCTAATTTTTGTCGCGTGTGACAACCGTGTCGCGTGACAAAAAAGATGTGATCGAGGAGTGTCAACTGCTGTCAGTTTTGCATTACAAGATAACATGAGGGATATTTTTCAGTTGTGGTTGTGGTTAGGTGCTGTCCAATATTTTCACTCTGTATACTCAGATGAACCTAGCTACAACATGTAACCTAGTGATGACGTTTATATTGACCTTATATTGTCACTAGGTTACAAGCCACTGCAAACCACATTTGTCTTTTATTTTCCGTATGGTATAAAGAATCAAGTTACGGCCACATACCTATCATTTCTTGGTAGATGGTATCATTTCGAATAGCGGTGACACACTGCCCGCAAAATCCGCTGCCGATTTCATCGCATTTCAGCCAGTTTTTCCAGCAGCTCCCGCTTCGATCTGCAATTTGTCTTCCATGTTTCTTTTCGAAATGAACTGCGCATGCGCCAAAGCCGTGACCTTTGTAAAACTTTCTCACTGTTTTAGGAGATGTGAGAGATTTTAACGACACTCTATTGTAGCCCTTATGTCCCTTGACAAAGGGTTTGTTACAATTAATGCAATTATCCATGCTTAACTTTGACAAGTTAAAAATCGTCTGCTACCACGCTTTCCGGTTTTACAAAGGTCACGGCATTGGCGCATGCGCAGTTCATTTCGAAAAGAAACATGGAAGACAAATTGCAGATTGAAGCGGGAGCTGCTGGAAAAACTGGCTGAAATGCGATGAAATCGGCAGCGGATTTTGCGGGCAGTGTGTCACCGCTATTCGAAATGATACCATCTACCAAGAAATGATAGGTATGTGGCCGTAACTTGATTCTTTATACCATACGGAAAATAAAAGACAAATGAGGTTTGCAGTGGCTTGTAACCTAGTGACAATATAAGGTCAATATAAACGTCATCACTAGGTTACATGTTGTAGCTAAGATGAACCATGACTAGGAATGATGAATATTCCATGCCGCTTCATGCTTTGATATGAATCAGTACCTTTTATCGCTGATAGAAAATAAACCTTTGGAATTTGCAGCTAAACAGGGGGCTGTGAGGTTGAATTGGAGCTGTCGCATAGAATTGTCTCCCTTGTTTATTCAAGTTCTGTGTAGAATCTTTGATACGGATGAACTCAAGCAACAAGACAATCATACATTTGCTCAAATTTCCATAAACAGAAAAGGAAACGACCCTCAAAGCGGACAAGACAAAGTGTCAGGTAAATTTATCAACATAATATAATGTTAACTGTCAGAACAAGAGCACCGTTTGGAGAAAGTCTCAGTGAAATTGCTTCGTCAATGTTTTTGTTGAGTAACTGGAAAAAAATTGTTAACTTAGATTTTGATCAAGAAGTATACTTTTTTCGGATTCGTTATCAGGACAGACGAAACCGGAGTACGTTACCTTGTTAGTGACGTTTCATCGTTGTCGTTGTAACATTCCCTTAATTTGGTAATTCCACGCCCGTATCTGGTACAATAATCCACATTAATCGTAAATTTAGGCTTTTCCACACAATTCGCTCACAGCTTTACACTTGAACATTCACAGAAGGTAAATCCCGCTCTTATCATCTTAGGGAATTCAGTAAATATTCCCTTGTCCATGGTGACCGTTTATCTGAAAGATAAATTAGAAACATTACGTCAGCATTATTTATTATTTATTTATCACATTATTTGAAGTTAGCTCTTACGGGTAAAGTGTTAACTCATATTGAGTCGATTTAAATTCACAACAACTACAACAACAGCATACCCCGGCTACTTGTATCAGTGGTATGAAATGCAATGTGTTATACCAGAAGCAAATGAGTTAGAAGTCTGTAAGATTAGACTAGCTAGACAGCAATGACATTCAAACTGCATACACCACTATAGCACAGTTTCTACACACGAAAGTCGAGATGCGGAGTCAGCGCGCGGGGTATCATCGGTGACACTAATTATGTACATTTCAAAGGCTGAGTATTTGAATCTACCGTGATACATGATTCGATTTTTGTTTGAAATCTGCGAGAACACGACACTGAACAATCTTAGTGTGCAGTCTGCGTCACACCATGTGTTATAAGCCGGAGGCGGTGGTCGATGCATTCTAGCTAAATTGTACTGTCTGTCCCAGATAATATATCGCAGACGTTTTCGACGGCATTTCGAGAACAATTTATCGGACTCCATTTAAACTTAACACAATAGATAAAAACTAAGAAATACTAATTTTATTCCAAAGTATCAAGAAAATCCTTCCAGTAGTTCTCAATACATCGCGAAACCAAAAATTAGATGAGAGATTTGTGGGTTGAGTTTTGACGTCATGACGTCAATTCAGCATGTTATAACATAGATTTATGTCCCTTATCTTGAAATGCCGTAAGTGGTATTTCGAAAAACCTGACTTCCCAGAGAACAAAATTGGGAATTTCAAGAAAATAACTACGGTAAATTAAACAATTATTTATTGATATCACTTAGTTGAAGATTACCCGGTTGTGCTAATTTCTTGCGATAGTTTGAGCATTACAGTACCGGTATATCATTTTTGATAGATCAAACTTGGGAATCGGTGAATAAACGCCCAAATCCGCGTTATGGGGTTTCAAAACACAACTGTTTGAAACCATTGTATCGGTGTTTCTGTGCCTCAAATATAGTGTTCCGAACAACACGGCGCGTTTTCAAACACACATTGCGGGGGTTCAAAACACAAGTGTTTGAAACTCTGGTATCGGTGTTTCCGTACCACAGAAATAGTGTTTGAAAGCAGAAAAATCGGGTTTTGAAAACCTTGCTTTTTACATGTGAAAGTTTGTCAGTTACATGTCAGGTGGTGGTTCTCTCCGGGTACACCGGCTTCCTCTACCATTCAAACTGGCTGTCACCATATAAGTGAAGTAACCTTGAGCGCAACAATAACGCCCCCCCCCCCTACCCGTCCCCCATCTCGTCGCTCATGTCATATGGCAAAGATCGACATTGTCTTAGTAGGTCAATCAAATGGCCCTAATTATTAAAAACTGTCGCCATTTAAGCGACCAATCGATGGAGTACGAAATTTACCGATTAACACACAGTCCTCCAATCTAAGGAATTCATAATATACCGACATCTGGTAGACAGAACAGGTGTACACCTCACAATAACTCTCACTGCCCTTTGGGAAGGTTATCTGGTGAAGTCTGTTAAACAACTACGGAGTTTGTAATATTTGTTCCACCGACCTGTCCCTCAGGCCCAAGTCGAAACTGTAGGTAGAATTATTGTAAAGTTCTGTACTTCAACATTTAGTCGAAAATCGAAATAATATCAGGGCTGTATCATGATTCGTGATATTGTTCGATCAACAAAGAAACTAACGTGTGAGCGAATTACGTGTGGGCTAGGTATTATGGCCGCTCACGATATGGCCTAGCTTTTTCCTTGCACGCGGCGCAACTTTCACGAATTGAACAAAATTTCACTTGTTTGAAGAGATGATAACTACTGTTGATTTTCGAAATTTCAGTCTCGTAGGATAAGTTTTTCCTAATAAAACGAACTTCAAAGAAAAATTATTATACCTTTTCGTTTCAAATTCTCTCGAAGGATTTCAGATTCAAGCCATAGACATGAACGAAAAATGCCTAAACCACCTTTTATTCACAGCCAGAAAAAAAGGCGATGGCCCATCACCTTTTTAAGGTAATGATGCCTGTTCATCACCCTTTAAAGGTGATGAAAAAGGGAGATGGCTAATGTCGTCACCCTTTTAGGGTGATAGCCCAGGTCGTCACCCTTTTAGAGTAATGTTCATCACCCTTTTAGGGCGATGACATGAAAATTTGCACTCATTGCTGATCACCCTTTTAGGGTGATAGCCATCACCCTTTTAAGGTAATGGTGGAAAAGGGTTATGGCTTTAACTCATCACCTTTTTGGGTGATGCTGTCATCACCATTTTGGGGTGATAAGTATCACCTTTTTTTCTGGCTGTGTTTATCACACCAATTCTCCTCTAGAATTCCATCATCCATCGTTGTTGATTTGAATCACTATTCCGAAACAAGGGACTCGGACACAAATGTCACTCTCTATCGCTGCAATACAAATGCATTATACCATAATTCAAAGACACTGTTGATGTGCCTAAAGTAGTTTTCTCACACGAAAGCTTATCAAAAATGAAAAAAAAATTGCTTACGGTCTGAATAATATACACGATTAATTCAGATGAAAGATTTCCCTTTTTTTTCTTCGAAAAATCTATCTATTTCACAAAACGACAATAATAGCAATGTTGCTCGTGGACCCCCTCCCCCACAACTCTCCCCAGAAAGTGAGTTTTTCATATAGGACGCAGCAGGCGAACCTAGAGCAGCTTTGGACACGAAAATTACACGGAAGCTGCTTCCTGAGTAGCAGATTCCTCTCTGAGAAATATTCAAAATATTCTCCTTTTGTTTGAAAAACAATACAATTAAAAATCACTCAAAAATAACAAAACCAAAAAAAAAAAAACGACCATAATACCAAGCTGACCCGTAATGTTGTTACATAGCACTTGGCAAACTATCTTCGAGAATTAAAATGATTTTACGTTCAGGATCACATCTTAAACAATCTTATGAAATAAAAATCACAATTGGCTCGTCGTTTGTTTCCGTCGGAATAGGATCTAATGCAACCCGATTTGAAGTCGCATTCCGTAACCCCGATCGAATGACCCATCACGGCGTTGTTTAAACGAATTTGAAGCCACTGGTGGGGAAACAGGCAGGCTGTTTCAGGCTGTGGGTGGTATCTTAAAATTACTGCACTAGCTATGATCTCAAATCCGGATAGATAACTTCATTTGAATCGAGAGAAACAAACTATAGATATTCCTACGAAGTAGGCTCTCATTTGCAAATTGTCCGGTAATGAGTGAGTCAGTCAGTCAGTCCATCCGAATCCTTTCGTCGGCAAAATAAGGAGAACCATTGATATTAGAACCTTTATTTTTGGCATGAACGTACACTAGGGAACTGTTACCAGCAAGTTCTGAGCTGGCCTGGTTTCGATGAAAATTTGATCTACTTAGGTGACCTATAACATTACGCTTGGTACCCCCAAGTCATCTTCCTCACCCTACTTCGTAGGTCCTGTGACGTTAGTCACAATACTCATGTGAATAAATACGATTTCAATTTAGTAAGAATTTCTCTGAGACAAAATTGTATTGTTAGAAGCGGATGGAAAAATGTAGTTACTATGAATCGTTGTTGAATCTGTCGCTCTCAACCGAAATTCTCACAACCCAAGTGAAGAATTTCTTTCTATGTGGTCCGAGAGAAAAGCTTTCTTCTTAAATTGATACAGTACTCGATATACTTAGGCGCAGAAATGATCAAACGACAAGGAATTCTAACGCCACAAAAACCACATGCGAAACAATATGAAACCCTCGTCTTAATCACTGTATCCCTCAAATTCTCACAGATATTCGGCCACACACAGAGTGTGGTTTGCAGGGATACGATACCTGTCATACTGTTTCAAAAGTAAGCGATACTTTGTTCAAGTATTTCCTGATGAAATTTGACGAGGAAACATTTATTTGACCAACCCAAACTCTTGGAGATGTGGGTGGGGTGGGGATAAGACTATAAAGTCCGACACAGCAGGTTTCAAACGGGGGACAGTTCTAGTTAGTTCAATGTTCATCTTAACCCTACCTGGCCTGGGCTTTTGGGGACCCGGCCCGGGGGGGGGGGGTGGATGGCCCAGCTAATTATTTTCCTTACCCCTTGAGCTAGGGGGCTGAAACTTACCACACTATACCCTTGGGTCAAGCTCCACCAAAAAATGTAAAAAAAATCCAAGCTGTCGTTCTGATGACGTCACAGTGACGTCATTTTCAAAAACGACATTTTTTGGTTGATTTTCCGGTCGGATTTTCCGGCGATTTTTTTATTTATGCAATTTCTCCGCAAAAACTGGTAAATTGGTAAATATTAATTTTATGTGAAATAAAATAGTTTTTACCCACTTTTCATCGCGGAGTAGCAGAAATTTTGAAGAAATATGACAAAAACATCACTTTTCAGGTACCCCCACGTGGCCGCCATCTTGAATTTACCGATGATCCTCAGCTCGGGGGTTATTCAAATAGGCTCAAAATGACCTCAATATGATAAACTATAAAGTCAAGGAGTTTCAGCTCTCCATTTTTTGTCGTTCCGGAGATAGCGCAAAAAGTTTGGTGGGGGGGGGGGGGGCATAACGGCCCCCCACAGGCTAGGTAGGGTTAATAAGAAAGTGTCATCCTAAATATAAATGGTAGATATAAATAGTTGAGATTGGTGGATATAATTTTAACCAAAATTCTAACAACACTTGCGCTGTTTCACGCTCTCGACACCATTGCTTACTTGTCATGCTAAATTTCTGTGTTCTAAAGTATATGCTATGTGTTATAAGACTGAATAAAAATGTGTAGTCCATACCACACTACATCTTTGGGTCAAGCTCTGGCAGAAAATATAAAGAGAATCAAGATGGATGACGTCACAGTGGCGCCATATCTGAGAGATTTATGGTTCGCACTCTTTTTACGCAATCACCCTCATGTCCTCCATTTGGAATTTACCCATCTTCCTCTTCTTGAGGGATCCAAATAAGCTCAAAATGAGTCACAAAGACTCGTTTTACAGCATCAGAGAAAAGTTTACAAGACCAGGCCAGGTAGAGTTAAGCCGATGCTAGTGTCCACCTAAACAACAGGTGGACCTGCAGGAGTTCCATAACAGCCGAGACTCACTCACTGTTTTGGGATGTTATTTTGGGTAACATATTACTCAGAATAACAGCACGTGACATTTTGTCAGATTACGCCGTTCAATTCTCTCACCACCATTGCACGTTATCACTCACTGGTTATCTGTAGCTGGTGACATTAGAGTGCTGGTGATACATTAGAATAGCATTTGAAAAAATATGTTGATAAGATTCGGGTCCTAATAGCAGAGTGGAGCCTTACAGACTGGGGTTCTAAATAATAACTTGTATTCCACGAACGTATTCTTCCTTTCCTTCACTTTGAGCCATTGCTTACATCATTTGCGTACACTTCGCCATCCATATTAAGATGACTTGCGAATCGTTTATCGCCATTATTGCGAAGCGATATCCGATATTTACCGTATATTGTTCGGTCTTCATCCGGCGGACAACAGACTCGAGAAATCTGATAAATTACAGGCTTTTCATACTTCTGAAACATATATTGTCTAAGCTACATAAGATACAGATATGAATAACTTCCGTATCATCCACGAGATGTTGTAGATCTGTAGGACATCACATGACTCGAATATGGCGGGTTACGTTGGAGTAACGTCGGTAGAGTTTAGCTGATTGGCTGACGACATCACGTGGTTTTGATTTCGAGGAATTCCCTCATTTAGTTACCGAAAGTAGGCTGAAAATGAATACACACGATCCCAGGGTCAGTCTTACCGCGTATAGATGACCCAGTTGGTTACAGGTTGTTCTTACATTTGAATTCGGTGCATTTGTGGAGGACCGAATTGACTTTGCACCCGAAATGTTAAGGGAGTCAAACAATCTGGCGATGGTGGACCAATCAAAATTAGTCTTAACGGGTTACAAATACAATTTCCGTCACAAATTTAAAGGGAGTAAAAATATGTCGGATTAAAAAAAAATGAAATTTCCTATCTGTCCTGTGTGAATGGTTCATCGGCCATTAAACCTTCGCCCCAAAATAGATTGACGATATAGTCCATAACTGTATAAACTCAAAGCCATCAGGAATAAATTAAGGACAGGTTACTCACCTTCATTATTGCAGAGAATCGAACAGCTACCGCAGGGAGAGTACATTCGCATCTTAGATACCAGACGGTATATATCACGTATACCCCTCTCCCGTTGCGGAGTGAGTGAGTGAATAGGATTTAACGTCGCGGTCAACATTATTTCAGTCAATCGCGACGAATCAACTACGCACCACCCAGCCAAGTCACGTTCCTGCTGCTTCAAAGAAGACATGTTTGAAGCAGCATGGAACAAGACACCCTCCATCCACCCTATAAAACACTGAGGACAGCACATAAAGTCAAGACACAGACAGGACGCTTACATGGTGCAATAAAGACAAGTGATATTACAGTGCTAGACATCACATTATAAAGTTCCTGTTGTTTTTCAGCAAACTGCAAAACAGGAACCCGTGCCTTGCGAAACGAACCAAAAAATATACTAAGATATATACGATGTATAGTTGGCCGGAATACCGGGATGGGATTTCGCCAAACCACATCCTGATTTGGAGAGATCCGTGAAGGCACGTGGGTGATCAAAGGTGAAATCCTACTTAAAGCTGACATTCCGGAGGAAAATTAGATATATACAACTTGGAAATATATATAAAAGTGAAGTTTTATATTTGCAAACACCAACTTGAAAGCAACTCAGAGAAGCATAGTATGATGAATTTTATGAAATCAGATCTTGTTGTTGCTGCACAATCGGCAATCCAAAAAGCGATTTTCACAGATGCAATTTAATCAAATCTCAATTAATATAGAACTAAAGAAAATACATCTGAAGAAAATCATGAAAAAATATTGTTGTAGAGTGTTGTATTTCAAATTTGTTCACGTGTCAGATTTGACATTTGATCAATTAGTTATTCGACTTATCAAGCAATAAAAATATAGCATAATCTACAGACACAACGACCACCCACATGTTCAAGATACAGTATTTCCTGTTTGTGATATCAAAACCATTTAATATAATTTTTGATAATATTTTTCTTAGACTTCTGTGTTAGCTCCAAGCAGTCGTGGCATTACGCAGACATAATAACACATGTTAAAGCAGGATCAACGGAGTAGAGTGAGTAATTGATGCTTCCTGGTTGTAAGCGATGCTATGCTTCCTGGTTATAAGCGATGCTATGCTTCCTGATTATAAGCGATGTTATGTTTCGTGGTTATAAGCGATGTAACTCTTATACTCATACATGTATATTGGAAACTGAACCCATCTTCCAATGTGTGCAAGCGCCAATTACATAACACGATAACATATTTACATGTGCCAAGGTTTCAAGTTTTACGAGGCGTTTTCATAAGCACGTCGATCGGCGGGTCCTTTATTGCTATGACGCTAAACTTTTCACGAGAAGGGCCCACTTTTGACATTCAAGGTATACCTGTACCGAATGAATTATAAGAAAATTGTACTTGACAAGAATTCATATTTCGCGTGACATTTGCCTGCTCTCGTGTCATGCTTGCCAAAACAAAAACGCAGAAATCGACACATTCAATGCCTTGAATTTTAGAACCCTGCTTTAAAAGCGCTTAGTCGGCGTAGGACCTCACAAACTTGTTCTAAATAAGAACTTATATTCTGTTGATATTTTCCCCGTTTGAGCCGTTTCTTCTATCTAACGGTCACAGTTGATCGCTTCCCAAAAGATGACTTAATATGACTATTATATTACTGGTCTCGAATATTTCTAATACCGCTCAAGCCGGTGCTAGGGGCCGTGTGGGCATGTCGCTCAAGATGTCCACATGAATAGCTACAATAAAAGCGTGGCTGAGATATAAATCATCAATGGGATCATTTTTGTTCTTGTGATGTTCTTAGATATGCAGTCAGAATATTGGCCTGTGAGGTCATATGACTCCCTGTCAGTATACGCCAGCATCTTTTTCCACCACCTTTATGGGTTGCGTTTAATTTTATTGACATATTAAATGATACAACTCCTGATTTTTCTGAGTCAGACAACTTCTCTCGTGTAGGAAACCAGCTTGTGTTTTTATTGTTTTTATATTATACATATTTGGAATTGGCGCTACCTCTCATACGAAATAGGTCGTTCGATTATTGACTCGGAAATTGTTTTATGGACGACGGATCTGACGCTCGCTATGAGCCGTTTCTTACATCTGCCGGAAACAAAACTCATTAAATTTTCAGCAGATTGTGTTGACCTTTGTTCTTCGATTTATGTATCTCATTCGCTTGAGAAATTATAGGACTTTCATTTCTAGATGTTGATTGGGTTTTTTTTTCAAATTTAAGAATTTATTCATCAGGATTAGAGAAAATAATAAATGGAATATAATTTGGGGGTTACCATGGCAGCCAAATATATGTGTATCACGTGATTTCCATAATACCGAATACATAGGAAGACTATACTTTTTTTCTTGCTTGAAGCTCATTGAATACAACTTGTCAAAAATTTCCCCTTTTGCTATACACTAACAAACACATATAGCTCTTGTTGAAAATGAAAAAAAAACAACAAATATTAGCCGTATAACAGAAAAATTGAGCCTTTCCGTATCCTAGAGAGAATGGGAAATTAGGACGGGGATGGAGAATATTCCTGGAGGTTCAATTATATAAGCCAGTTACAAGTTTGCCTTTTTGGTGATAGTGAATATCGGTATAACGCAGTCAAAATGTCGGCCTGTAGGGTAATATAACTTCTTTTCAGTACGCCAGGTTATCTCCTGATTCGAAGATAGCAACAAGCTGCTCTCTTTCGAACATAGTTGTCAAAGCAAAGTCACAACACACATTTACAGAAGCTGGTTCGGCAAGTCTACACCAGCGAAATGCTTCCGACAAAGTTTCTCAAATTTAGTGATAAATATCACACATTGATAGCAAAGTACGATCGTTGTATACAAGATATTTGACGCTGCCTCCGTATCTTGAGTCTGATCCAGCTTAACTCGTGGGTAGGGACCGTGTGTACATCGTGTAATACAAGATCTTCATGGTGTTCATATGAACAGTCACAATCAAAGCGTGACTGAGATACGACTCTCACGAAAACGACTTGGAAATTCATTCAAAAAAAACTAATACAGATCAGTTATGCGAATTTAACGAAAAAGGAACATCATATAATATCTTACCGACATCATTGAACGCTGTTCACTGATTCTCTCTTGTAAGGAACTAACTTGTGTTTATGTATCTATTCATCTTATGCCTACTTTGAGTATGGCGCTGTGTTGTCTTATGAATTAGGTCAGTCGATTATGGACGCGGAAATTCTTCATGGACGACGGCTGATTACTGAATGTTGAATCGAAAGTAAGCAGCTTGTAATTCCTTCATGACCACGGCTATAGGTTCAGACACTTATATTATTTATTATTTGACTTACACAGCTAGAAAAAGGTGATACTTATCACCCTAAAATGGTGATGACAGCATCATCCAAAAAAGGTTAGAGCTATCAACATTTTCCACCATCACCTTAAAAGGATGACGGCTATCACCCTAAAACGGTGATCAGCAATAAGAGCAAATGTTTTTGTTATCACGTTAAAAGGGTAATGATTATCACCCTAAAAGGGTGACGACATTGGCCATCACCCCTTTTCATCACTTTTAAAGGGTGATGAACAGGCACGATCACCATAAAAAGGTGATCGGCCATCACCCTTTTTCTGGCGGTGTATTCTATGGTGATGTCGGCATCAAATGGTGGGCACGAGTTCCTGTTGCTTCAATGCATTTTGCTGAGAAGCAACAGGAACTTGATAATGTGATGTCTAGCACTGTAAGATCACTTTGCCTTATTGCACCATGTAAGCGTCCTGTCTGTGTCTTGTGTGCTGTCAGTGTTTTATACGGTAGATGGGGGTGTCTGGTTCCATGGTGCTTCAAAGATTTCTTCTTTGAAGTAGCAGGAACGCAACTGGGCTGGATGGTGCTTAGTTGGTTCGTCGCGATATAGCTGAAATATTGTTGAAAGCGACGTTAAATTCTATTCACTCACTCCTAATTAAACGCAACATATAAAGGTCGTGGGAAAGGATGACGGCGTCATATCACTTCACATGCCAATATGCTGAGTACATATGTAAAAATATGACAAGAACCAAAAATGATCCCTGTGATGATTTGTATCTCAGCCACGCTTTTACTGTGAGTGTTCATGTGGACATCTTGAAAGGCATGCCCACACGGCCCTTAGCATCGACTTGAGCGGTATTACATACAAATATCCAAGAGCAAAGATGCAATAGCCCCATAGCGTCATCTGATGAGACCGTCAGATAGAAGAAAGGGTCTGAATGGCGAAAATATCAGTATAATACAAGTTCTTACTCAGAACACAAATCTGTGAGGCCCGACGCCGGCCAAGCGCCTTGTCTAAATCCAAGATGCGCCAAATCGGCAATGTCTGCTACGGAAATATCGGACTCCAGGCGACAGCTTCGCAACAATATAAATCAACTCGTGTCTAGAAAATATTAAAGCGGAATTAAATAAATATGTAGCTTCGCAGGCACCGCCGCGTCAGTCTTTTTATTCCCCACAGCAAATATAAATATGTTAATATTATGTTAATATATATATATATATATATTCTTCGTTTTTACACATTTTTCTCTCAAAGTTGCACCAAAACAATGTTCTTAGGCATTGAGTCAGTGTGTCCCATGTTAAGGAAATAGTATTGCCGAAGGCTAACTATTCAAGTAACTCAAAAACATTATTGGTTTCATGCAAATTGTATTAAACTACTGCATCGGTGTGCCAGAAAAGATGAATTCATTTGGTCTGTGCGAAAGAGAAAACATTAAAATGATTACAAAAAAACAACTCTCTCCGTCGTCATTTTTTTTTTTAATAAAGTGCCTGTGAAGCGAGAGATTAATTTTAAGCCTTATTGAACTTGGCGATCGAGAGAATCTCCATATATGTTACTGTAGGGTTAGATGGTCAGTTTTGGTCTTTTAGCACCACGCTGTCTCTCGTTCTAGTTCCATCATTTTATTTGCTTAGAAACACATATATGATAGCTTTGTTAACGTAGCCAAGCACGTGCGATCGTGATGTCAGGATGTGACAGGTAAGTGTTATATACGGACTACTTATTAGGCCAGTCACTCCGCGTTTGTCGGAGGCATTAAACAATTAAAGGTCTCATTTTTTCACGGTCCCGCCTCTGTGAACTCGGGATTTCGAGAAAAAATATCGAGAAAAAATATCCCCCAGACACGTTCATGAGCGAGTGTAAAAATGTATACTATAGAGTAGAAAGGATCCTTTCCTATTCCTTCTTGGCGCTTTTATGTCACTATCCTGATGTATCTATGCCCCTAAAGCCTTTATGTCTCCAATGTCTTTATGGTGAGATTCCGGGAAGATTGTAGTTTTCAGTTTAAGGTCAAATCTAACAAGATACACTTTCATTTTTGTCTTCAGCTTTAGCCAGTACAGGTGTTCTATGTTGACTAAACATGTATCGTCTTTGAATGTACCCATTTGCGTACACTTCGCCATCCATAAGACGGCTTGCGAATCGTGTGTCTCCATTATCGCGGAGCGATATCCGGTACTTTACCGTATTCTGTTCGGCCTTCATCCGGCGGCGAACAGACTCGAGAAATCTGGTAAATTACAGGCTTGCATGTCACATCGGAAACATATATTGCCTGGGCTTACAAAATATATAGGTATGAATAACTTCCGTATCATCCAAGAGGTGTGGTAGATCTGTAATTTTGAACAAGTAGGACATCACATGACTCGAAAATGGCGGGTTACGTTGGGGTTACGTCGGTCGACTTTAGCTGATTGGCTGACGAAGTCACGTGGTATTGATTTCTGGGAATTCCCTCTTGCAGTTGCCGAAAGTAGGCTGAAAATGGATACACACGATCCCAGGGTCAGTCTCACCACGTATAGATAACCGAGATGGTTACAGGTTGTGAATGTGCCATATACTCGTTCCCCAATGATGATAGTAATACTCGAAATCTATTGTCCCCATTGATTTTCACATTTTGAGGTAATCATTTATATATTAATCACCAACGGGTGTAGGAAATGCGAATAAGCGAGAGAATAACACATTTTGTGCATATTGTCTGGGCTATTATTTACCACCTAGAAATAGTTAACAGGTGACATGTCTTCATACCTTTAAAAGCTCATGGACTGCTCGTATTCATAATCCTACGCGGATAGGTATAGACGACATATCCATGCACCTAGCCACAACTGTTCCTATCAATAACCTTCGGATGATAGTCACACCTGGCGTTCATTCATCTCCGTGTGCTATAACCCGTACCGTATAAAAGTTCATTTTGATGCTCCTTACCTGTTATTTTCGGGAAGCTAATTCCTTCTTGTCCACGCTTGTCGCTTTTATTAAAGTTTCCGGCGGTGGTGATCAGCTGTGCAAGAGCCGTTTTCACATCGACCCTGACTTTCCCCATGTTACGGTAGACGCCATATTGCGTGTATTTGGGCCACTACGCATGCGCAGTTATACAAAATGGCGTCTACAGTAACATGGGGAAAGTCAGGGTCGATGTGAAAACGGCTCTTGCACAGCTGATCACCACCGCCGGAAACTTTAATAAAAGCGACAAGCGTGGACAAGAAGGAATTAGCTTCCCGAAAATAACAGGTAAGGAGCATCAAAATGAACTTTTATACGGTACGGGTTATAGCACACGGAGATGAATGAACGCCAGGTGTGACTATCATCCGAAGGTTATTGATAGGAACAGTTGTGGCTACCATGCACCCATCGTCCACATCATATTTTCTGTTTCAGTAACCGAAAGACCTTCCAAGGTGAACAGTTATCACTAATTCCAAACAGGCATAAAATGAGAAACTTGAAAAAAATCTTTCTTTGAAGAGAAGAGGGGTCAACAGTTTTCAGTAGTTGCAGCAAAACATCATTTTTTTTTTTTTTTTTTTTTTTCCAGTTAAGCCCTGGACAAACCACTGGGCATTTATTACCGGATGGTATAGCCACGATTTTACAAGCAACCCCTACAGTTCCACGTGGCCATGGAATACGGGGCAAAGATATTATAGTATTGATAAACATCATGATTTTCTCTTCATAAAATGAGACGGTTATCTCCCCTTCTGCCGGTCGATCGACCCTGCCGTCATTCAATTTAAATAAAGGCAGCCAAAACTTCATCTCACACTACTTGAATCTTACCAGCCAAACAATCCTTATCAGCATACTAAATACTGAGATATTTAATTTTGCAGATGTGATTGTGCGGTGGGCATTAATTGATTCCGAAAAACAAATATTGCTTGTTTGTTTCCAAACAAACGACCGTTAGCTTTGATATAGTGTTGTTGTTGTTGTTGTGAAGAGATGAATAGTTATTTAATTACCGATAGTCACCGATTGTTTGTTTTCGTTTGTCTGCCGAATCCTCCAAATGGCTGCAGTTGATTAATTCTGGTTATTCAAGTTGTTGCGATACAGAGCAATTCTTATTATCTCGCACTTTTAATCTTCGTCAAAGGCTACACTGTTATAAATCACACCGTAAATTCACAGTTAAATGTACTGGCAGAAAAGGTGCCAGTACATTCAACTGTAAAATTACGTTGCACCGTATTTTACAATAACCGTTTTTTAACAGGCTTTGTACTTTAAAATGTTGCACCGTATTTTATAATTACCGTTTATTGACAGGCATTCAACTGTAAAATTTGGGTTGCCCTGTAATTTACAATTACCGTTGTTTCAACATTCTTAATCAATACAATTACGTGGCACCATTGTCTACAATTATCGGTTCTGCAGCAACGTAGGTCACTGGAAGGCCGAAATGGCCATTGCTCTTTCGCGTATTTCAGCTCTTCGTGTTTACAAATGCGATCACCACAAGTTTCGTAAATAATCACGAACGAATCTGTGCAATTATTACACGAATAGTAGGACACAACTCCAAGTCAGATAAAACCCATCTTCGCATATCCAAGTCGAACACTAAATGACGGAACGTTAGTGTAGTATTTAACTTGAAATGTGAAGATAGTTAAAACCAAAACCAAACCGTACTACAGACCGAAAATTGAAGTTAGCCGCTGCGTCCGTCCCAGCGCGTGTTCTGATACTGCTTTGAATGCTGTATCCTACACCGCAGGTGTCGGATGTTTCCTGCAACTAAGCGTTTCGTGTGCAAAGATATCCACCTCCTTTCAGAGAAAACAGGATTTTATGTTACGTGTGTGCGCAGTTTACCCATTGCAGTTGATGTCAGCTGAAATATCACAGTTCAATTTACAGATTAATGTGTTTACGATTAAATGTACTGTAAACTCCAACATACATTTACTGTGAAATAACGGTAATTTATAACAGTGTACATGGCCTGGTGTAGACCCACTGTGCGAAGCATGCCAGGGCGTTTTTTCGCCCTGTTTTAGTGAATGACGGCCGGGTCGATCGACCGGCAGAAGGGGAGATAACCCTGTTTGGAGGTTGCCCCTGCCCACAATGGCGGAGTATGGCCTTTTACGACGTTGCTATGACGTATAGGGCAAAACCAACGCACGCCCGTTTCATTTTGAATCCGATCGAACAACTCCTACGGTTTGCACATCAGCGAACTACTTTTTATATGCTCTGCCCATATTAACAGGGAAAATACTACTAAGTCCATTCCTTTCAACGCTACATCAACAGAGCTATTATGCAGAACTGAAAAGTAATCGAAATGTTCGATTTCACTATATATGATGTCATTTCCGGCAGTGTGCTGCTCGGGCGGAAATCCTGTCCAAAAATCTGACTAGTGGCTGAGGTATTATTATGCCCCAGTGAGGATGTTGAACTTGTACTTCTCAGTGACATATCTACATTTCCATGTTTTCGTCATTAATTCCTCGATTTACACAAAGCACCGGATACGTTCAACCTGACGCTATTTATTTTTCCACCATCTGTTTTCGTATTGACATGGGATTTATGTACAGAAAAAGTGAAAATGTTACAAATTGTGGGACGTCGTCCGTTTTCTATGTCTGACAAGCTAGTTTAATCCACCAACACAACCAGTATACAATACAATACTTGCTCAACGTGACTCTTGAAAACCATGTTATATTTCCTAACAAATTTCAAACTCTTGTATTATCACCCAGAGCCGTAGCCTGATATAGGTTTTCACGATATGAAGCTAGATTTTCAATATGACACGGTGATCAAGGTCACCCGGTCACCCCAGAGGCCCCGTAATAAATACATATTTGACATCTGAAGTTTCAATAAATTCCACCACTTTTTCCGTTTCTTTTATCTTTACAATGTTGTTACATTTTCTGTACGGTATTCATATGGCAGCTGGCATGGTTATGGAAGAAAGCACGTTATCATGCGCCGCTGTGTATTTTATATACTATGGCTGTTAGAAGAGAATATCACGTCTGAGCTCCAACCAACATCCCTGCTTATACACAAAAAGGGAACTAACGAAAGACCGTCTCACCCATACAAAACTTCTCACGTCTGTGTCATTAAGGTTCCGATTTCTCTAACAGGCATCACAAATACGATCCTTTTTAACTGGTTCAAGAATAACTTTCATAGAAACTGTATGACTGGCTGGACAGAGGCCAATGAAAATGAAAGATATATAGTTTTGAAAACTTGAATTGACCAACCAAATGCCTTAAAATTGAAAGACATCCAGCCCGTGATGCACTGGCTTCTCCCTGTTAACTTTCTGTTTTTCAAATTCTGCTTCAAATAACTTTATTGTTAATCGGTACGCATCATATGTGGAAGATGTCTCATTTTCTTCTATAATTTTGTCTCTCATTTTAAGGGAAGGGGGATTCCAATACGTATATCAGAAAAACATACATTTTTCAAGCGTGGTTCTGGTTTATCGCGATGACGTGACGATGACGTCACAGCTGACGTGACTGAATGTAGAAAAACATGTCACCGGTGATACTTGAAGTTGTAAACAGTATCCAGCCTTGTCTATTGTCGATAGTTTATACTCTCATGTTGAACAGTCATAGGTATAGTACAAAAGGACATGTTACGTTTAATTGAATAAAAGTCGTTTTGTTAAGGACGCAAATAAAGCGGATTTTTGTTTCAATCCAAGACCTCCAAAATTGGATTTTACTCATACTAGTCGAAATAATTGTTAGAGATGGTTGCAAAGAAATGGAATTATAGTTGACGAATGAGTGCTCCATGATATACGTTTGATTCATTCACCGGAACGATTTTCTTGTAACGAAAATATGACATCTCAACTTAAACCAATTCCAGTACTTTCAAATGTGCAAGCTGCCGAATATATTATGTGAAAATATAATTTTGGCTTGAGGCTTAATATATTTGTTATAGATTGAATATTGAATTAAATATTGCCTCAAAAATACCAAAAATATAGACCGGGGGCCCTGTTCAGCTAACCATATACAGATTTGGCGCGCGTGAAATTACCAGGGAAGATGGCGCGACCACCAAGATATTCTACAGACACAACCCACATTTCGGGAACATCAAGCGTCAGATCTGACAATTAATTCAGCCGTCGTCTTTAAAAGAATTTCCTCGTCAATCATCAACCCGAACACGGCGATGTTTTCGTGAAGGTCAATGTTTTACGTTTATATGATAATATCCATCGCGAAACTATCTCCGACGGATAATGAAGTAAGTGGACCAGCGATTGGATCGTTAGCATTAGCGATTCGACTGGCTATCGCCTGGTATCAGCCGCATCCATGCCATTCACTCTCAGTGGTTCGATATTTTTCGGCAAAATCCCGAGTAGTGGGGATTCTTATTCCGTGTGACTGTCAACTGGCCGACGAAACACTGACTCCAAAAAGTTTCTCCAGTAAAAGCTGTGGGTTTAACAAGCCGACTAAAAAGAGTATTGAGTTCACCGGATTCGAAAGTATCAAAAGTTCACATCGGAACATCATGATGAGGATGGCTGGTCAATGTCGGTCGTATCCACGCATGAAAAGATGTACAACATTAAGAACCATGCATGCGGAGTGCGCGTGTACATTACATCGAACGTCGCATGCGCTGCTGTTAGAAGTCAGGTGATTAGGTCACGTGAATCCTGTCCATCGGGGATACATTTGCGTACACTTCGTCATCCATAAGATGGCTTGCGAATCGTGTGTCTCCATTATCGCGGAGCGATAGCCGGTACTTTACCGTATTCTGTTCGACCTTCATCCGACGGAGAACACACTCGAGAAATCTGATAAATTACAGGTTTTCATACCACTTCGGAAACAGATATTACCTGGGCTTACAAAATATATAGGTATGAATAACTTTCGTATCATCCAAGAGGTGTTGTAGATCTGCAATTTTGAAAAAGTGGGACATCACATGACTCGAAAATGGCGGGTTACGTTGGGGTTACCTCGGTAGACTTTAGCTGATTGGCTGACAAAGTCACGTGGTATTGATTTCTGAAAAATTCCCGTTGCAGTTGCCGAAAGTAGGCTGAACAATGGATACACACGATCCCGGGGTGAGTCTTTCCGCGTATAGATGACACAGATGGTTACAGGTTGTCGGGGATAGTTTCGAGATGACTATTATCATATAAACGTAAACATCGCCGTGTTCGGGTTGCCTCAATCATCGAAAGAGCTATTTCGTATGACAATTAGCACCAATTACAAATGTGTATAAAATAAAATTAATAAAAACACAAGATGGTTTCCTACAAAGGAGAAGCGGTCAACAGTTTTCAATGATGTCAGCAAGACATGATGATGACCTTTACATAAAATTCTAATCACTGATCATTATTCTTTATCCAAACGAATTTCCCAGTCGTTTTCCGGAGTATGTATCTCAGTCATGCTAACAGTGAATACATCTCAGGCGTTACGTTTCTTTAATGCCTGTCGCTATAAATACCGTTTCGGCGACAGTTCCACGCCAGAAGGTTCTCTTACGTCATGAAAAAACCCGAATAACTTAAATTCGATATTAGCAAATGGCAGCATCATTGCAACTATACCACTTTGTGCAACTAACGTGTATGCGATAACTTGCGCTAATGCGTTAATCTGCCTTTGGTATATACTCTACCAAATAATGTAACAATCCACAGACATTGAGTTAACGACTTGGTCTTGTGCGAGAGTAGATGGCGTTCAAACAAGGTCTACTTCATAGCATCTGTGTGTCGTCAAGTGTATGGAGGAGGTATATCAATCCCCTTAAACACTGTAACAGAGTATTTATCTGTTCCAGACATTATGTGTATTTGGAGAAACAGTACCTGCTTAGATACAGCATGTATCGATACTCCCCTATAGCAAAAGAGTAGTTCTTAATATACCAAAGTTGCTGCTTATAAAACAAGGAGAAGTTCTTAAGGATAGCTGTCCCCTTAGAGGGTCAAAATTGGTCATTTTTTATTTCTTCATCCAAATATTTACTATTTCCTCTAACATTTGGTGAAAAAATGAGATCAAAATTATAAATAGAAGTGCTTCAATATTAGGATTAAAAATTTAGTTTCCGAGGCACTGGAACAATTAAACAGATTGCCTTAGCTTGGGCTTGGCTACTATTATTTTTGTCGGTTAAATTTGTCCCACGATCCCTCGTGATAAGATTTGCCACACCTTGTCAGGTTTTGCTCAATTAAATTGCAATAAATGAAGTAACTGACAAAACCGAGTTATATATTTTCTGATAGCTATTCCTTTAGGGATTCCTTTAGGGAATCAGAATTTAATGACAATTTAATTCTTCTGATTACTACAGCTGAATTATTTGAACGAAATATGGCGGTTTGTGAAAATTTTAGCTTTTAAATGCCCTCGCTAAGAACTTCTAAAGTATTCAGCAAACATATTTGAACTTCAGATTTATATAATATAACTTTCAAACAAAATTAGTGTGTCATAATTTGTTTTAAATTTCGTGACAGCTCAGAGTTCAATAATTAAAAAATAATAATAATAATGTGACCCTCTTCAACTAAATCACGATTAGATTTAGAACTGAGGAAACATGAGGCACGCTTATTTAGTTCTGTATACCGTGTTGTGCCTAAATTTCATGACCACGCAAAAGAGCATAGGATTTAGATAGCATTAGAATGCCAATCTGAAAAATGTGATAAATATGCAATTTAAAGGAAAAAACGAACAAAACCTACCTACTCCCGAGCGACTTTCTTCAATTTATGACCGGTACTTTTCTTCAACCAAGTTAGGCGATAAAATGTTACCTAATTTTCAATATTATTTGTTAAAAAGTTTGAAGAAAGTTAATTACCTCATCAGTCATATGTTGTGCTCCCGACTAATCCAGCCTTAAGGGGTATCTCGAACGGTCTTGTCTGACAGCTCATTTTCAAAAGCTGATTTTTCTTTTACCAACCCTAGAGTGAATAATATATCTTGGAAAACAATTTCGAACATTTGAAGTTTGTTAAGGGTACTGAAACCTTAATACACATAAGTTGAGAGACAATCTGGGTGGGAACAATTTTGCGATATGTGATTCGTGAAAAGATACATTAAGACAGTTCGTTTTTTGCAATCAAAGGGAGACTTTGCAGGTGTTAAACCCAACCAAGAACGCCAACATAATCATTCAGTATATAATACATTTGACTACAATCTCATCGATAGTATATATGTATAATGGACAAATGAATGGTGCTTGAAGTGCTTCCAATTACACCGTGAAGACAATTGCAGGAACCAATGCACTTTGGACAAAATCATCTGTTCATTCTACTCTGTAGTCAGATAATTGATGAACCGCTGGGAAATAAAAACCAGAGGGGTACATAGCCAGACGTCTGAGATGAATGGCAAGCTTTTGGTATTTATCCGTTTATTTTTTATATCAAGAAATCTTTTTTTATATCAAAAATAAATGTGTCCCGTTTCGGTATTTATTCATTATTTTTCGATATATACAAAAAATATTTTTATATCCAAATAAAGTTTTATTAAAGAAAAAGTTTTAGATATAAAGAAAAGTATTTTTGATATAAAAATTAAACGAACATATACCAGAACAGCTTGTCATAGAGACGTACACTGTTGGAATAATTTGGTGGAAGCTAACTTGATCCATGTTGGGTCAACATTTTTGGATATAGACAATATTTGAACAAACAATATCGGGTGCAATTTAACCCCCAAAGTTTAGGTCGACAAGCTAGGTGACTGGGACTCAATACTCTTGGGTGCAGTACCTAATATTTTCGAACCAATCTGTATATTAGTCAGATGGCATTCGACCCCAAATTGTTAAATTGCAGCGAAATAAGAATCCCTGGCAGTTTATCAATGTACCACGATACAGTCTGTCATTCAGTTATATATTATTACTGGTCATGAATCCCTTGTTTTTTTAAAACATTCAATCGAGTAAGTTAACAGGCCATTCAGTACCATACGGTCAAAGTTCATGTCAACGTAGTCATACACTATACCTTGTTTACCGTTCAAGACAGTAAATACCACGTCAGCAGACGTAACCGAGTATCAATATAGCTTCATGGACATTCCACCTATACTTTTATAATAAACAAGAAAGTCCTACAAATATACAGCAGTGAATAAAAAGGTTGAATCTGATAGGCCCAGGTCGACGCGCACGTGTTTCTGGGTGTACATCCGGTCACCATACGAGCACGCGAGTCTCAATTCCCCGGACACTGTTACACATCAGCACATTTGTAGAAAAGTGTATCGCGTTTCCCGATATAAATCCATCCTATTGTTGGTTATTGTTTGATCCTACTTTCACCGGACCCATACACAGCTTTTCCTCATAAAACCACTTCGCATTTGATACTTCGTCCCCGGTCTGGTATAGCACGGCTCTGACTACCGACACTGGGCCCCGTCAAACGCCCCAGGAATTTACAGACTTCTTTAGCCGTTCACTCTAGTGTTCCTCCCTAAAGACCCAAACAATTCTCTGATCCGCAGTAACCGACATCTGTTACCGAGCCAGAAAATGTCTATCCACCCGCATGTGAAAGAACTGAACTTTACCAAAATATGGGGCCATTGTAAACAGGACCTTGCCACGATCTTCGTGTTTATTCTACCGCTATCTCTTTACCAAATCAATATTTTCTGTTTTGACATTCTATCATATCTAACAGAACACGTAATAGGGCTGTTGCGCCGCCATTTATATGGAATCATGACAAAGAAATACCATCATTACGAAATACTGGATTCTTGGCGAACAAACGGCCTCAAGTCAAATAGGTCTCTTGCAATCCGATTAAAACCATATCCACAATAGAGTAAAGTGTATCAAACATTTCATATCTCAAGGTCGTTCGGTGATCTTCTGGCACAAAAATAACTGTCCATAGCTACATCATATTTGTTCAATCAACGGAAGTTGTCAGGACAAGACGTGTCCTTGTCCAACCATATCACTGGGATACTGGAAACTGACAAGCTTCAAAATTATAATCGCCTTGATCTAACGGAATATGTCACATTTACCAATGGTGATAAATAATTATCTAAACTAGATTGCGTACAATGAGTTGCAAGGATCGGTTCATACTCCATGTAAGAATCACGAGACAATGCAAACAATAGCCAAGTCTGAAGACAACAATATGTCTAGACTTGAGCCTTTTCAGCTGCACAAAGACTCAGACAATAGCCTCCTACATGAAGTATCTATCCAAGGTGGTTCTATACGATTGCGACGTCAAATCAAAGGTGATAGACATCACTACATGGGGACATTTCGCGCCCATTCGCGACTGCTCGGCCTATTCCGTCGAAGTCATAGTACCTCGCGCATAAATGGTGTAAGGATTTTACAGTTCTCAGCTGTCAACCGTCATCCGCCGCACGTGAGGCACATTACATGCTATAGGATGTGTTTCCGTTCACATAGTCCTCGTTGTATTTCTCTATTATCAGGAGATAAAATATATATCCAAATGGAATAGATATTCCCTTGAGTCTACCCGCGAAAGATCTCCTCTAATTTGAGGTGTTTCTCTTGGTCTCCTCCCCCAGTGTCCTTGGTAACGGAAGTCATACAGCTGACATGCGCTGTTCGGAGTTTCGGTGTGATATTGTGTTTTCAACATGGATGCCAATATGGATTCCTAGCAGTGCAGCACGAGGTACTAATGTCCTACATTATCCGAGACCGCATCGAGTGATTTCGCGCCGTGTCATTCAGTCATTCGCATTATGTCGGCAGGCTCCGCCTTACCACTGAGCAGAGTCTGGAATTTCCATGGTTGCTGCATGAAATCCTACAGCGAATGACCTCGAGAAAAGTGACTTGCGCCAGTGTGGCCGTGTTTTTAATTAGACTGGATCTATTGATCATTAGAGAAGAAAATCCTTGAAGATCACTCCAAAGTTGACTATACATGATATTAGTATTAAAATATTAAGCATTTAAAATCTGATGCATTCAAATAATGCATTCAAATTATTAGAATATAACGCATTAAAATCTAAAGCATTAGAATCTCGAGGTCCAAGAAAAAGGTCCTGTCATAGTGCATGTATAGGCAATGGCATGATTGGCAGGCTCTCTCTGCAGAATGACCATTAAACATTAAACACGTGGGGTGACTTGTAGCTGGTGTTATCCAAAGTCGACCTGGATGGAAACGACTTGGAAATTTATTTGGAAAAAGAATAATGGTCAGTGATTAGGATTTTATGTATAGAATATCTCCATGTCCTGCTGACATCATTGAAAACTGTTGACCGCTTCTCTCTTGTAGGAAACCATCTTCTGTTTTTAATATTTTTATTCCATACACATTTGGAATCGGTGCTGTTGAATATTGAATGAATATTGAATGTCGTGTCTGACGCTTGCTATTCAATGTTCAATCGTATTGCTATTTTATTCTTCAATAGCCCCGATTCACCTCATGAATTGTGTGGATTTGTTCATAGATGTCATTGAAATTTGGAGATTGTACATGTTTCACCAGGCCTGCCTCGGCCATTATTATCCCTATACCTTGAGTAGAACGTGAACCTATGACCATCTCTTCGGTGGAGAAAAACGGTCCAGACAGGGTGATGTCTCTTCTGCAGTACATCTGGTTCGGAGTCCTCTATGCCTCCCCAGTAATATGCGTATATCTTTTTCTCCTCCAAGAATCTAAATGTCTATCCACTCCAAGATACAGTTGGGAGCAGGCAGCTACACAGCTGATTCTGGGCACTCAATGTCTCTCACAGTTACAGACATCCTCCATAAAGCAGGTCTGTATACTCCGCACCTCCATACCAGGCCCTGCTGGCAGATGAGGGCCGTACAGTTATTACTGAAACTGTCAGTTTGGAATAACAACCAATGAACGAACGGCACTCTGGGGTGATGCGCAACATTCGGGGGAGGTCGGTATATTTCGATGAAGGTCGAGTTCATACAGAGAAAAGCTGGAGGAAAAACTCCTGAAGTTCCGGAGGGAAACGACATGGGGGCGTCTCTCAAGTCAAAACAACGACTGATACAAAACATTTGAAATCAAAACAAGCAGAGTGGATAAATATATATATGTGGGTGTATTCGGAGAGGTCGTGAGGTCACGAATGTTTCCGAATCAACCGTTTCGTAATCGTTATGACTTTCAAAATATCCGTCATGGCATGAATTTGATAGACGAGCCATGACTTGGGATGATATAATACCGAGCACTCCTTCCACAGCGCAATCAGAATATGTGCCCACCCTATGTCCTTTCCAATATGCAGTCGCTTTAGAGGAGACTCCCTAACCAGATAATTTCAATTTTATGGCGCCATCTCAGTAATACAGCACATAGCCCTGTTTTTTTTTTACTAATTTAAGGGCTAGATTAAACGATATCGAAGTAAACGCTCTGGAAAACTCGTCTATATTCGTCAAATAAAAACGTATTAGCATATATCAGAAGCTACATTGTAATTACCTAGCTTCTGCATTTACGTATACATACATTGAATCCAGAGGGAGTGAGTGAGTCAGTGAATGAGAGTTGTATTTTAACATCGCTTTCAAGAATTTATCAGTCATACCACGATGCTCCAGTCACATTATCCTTACATCGGGCCAACCAGTCCATGATCTATCCTCTTTCTTTTGAGCGCCAGGCGAGGAAGATACAATTTCCACTTTTTCTCTTGATAAGCCTTTTGGTATGACTCGGCCTCGGATCAAACCTGGCACCTGCCAATTGGCTCTAGGAAGTGAATTACTATTAATACTCAATTACATATATTTTGAGGAGAATAGTTTCTTGGTAAAGTACAGATACTTGTGGTGTATTGATGAGTCCCACGTGGGATTCCAGCCCGAGATCTTCAAAGTTTGGTTCCAAGTCGTAAGCAGTAAAGGCAAGCGCTCTAAACCACTCAGATCAAAACCAAGATCTCGAATGTTCATCGATATTGTATGTTCAAAAACACTTTGATGTTCACCATAAATGAATGTCACTTCTGAAACTTTCGTGGTTATAATATAAAATATCCCAAATTTATACAAACTCAATTAAGAGTGTCTTTTTACAGATCCTATATCATTCCTTGCACATAAAATTCATATTTGGTGCACGTATAATGGCTTCGTTTTCAGTCATGAAAAATAATTCATTACCTCGAATGAAGCTGAGAAAAATCAATATGACAAACGATAAAACTTTGGAAAGTGATGTTAACGGGAATTCCACATTAGCATTACCGTGTTAAATTTGGTTTCCCATGCTTCGAAATGTCCATAGCGTGTTTTATTCGAGTCTATTGCGTTTCTGTTCGTTGTAAGCGCAGTTTATGATCAAGCTTTAAATATAAGAGATTGACAGAATGGAGAAAGCGAATGCAAATATTCACAGCAGAGAGCAAAAACTATACGGCTCTCGTAAATAATCTATTTTCGTTTGACACAGAATAATGCAATTAGTCACAGTGTAATGAACAAGCCATTGTGACTGACAGTATAAGAGCCAAAACGAATGACATAACTTTTTCCCAAACATTAAATTGGAATTTATTTTTTTTCTACAATGCACTCATTTTCATAATTTTGTATTGGTTTGTAGGTTAAGGTTATAGACTTGACTGCGTACTCTGGTATAAGACAAAAAAAAGTCGAGATTTTGAAGCTTCAACAAGATAAAGTAACCGTAAGTACTCAATGTCACGGGATGCGGACAAAACCCCCAGCGGACAAAACCCCCTAGGACAAAACACCCACGGACAAAACCCCCCAAAATTGAAAAGTCGGATCTCACCCAAAAATAGCTATTTCAGACAAAATGTTTACATTTTAATGTAGAAATTCATATCTATTCTCTATGATCCTTGTCATTTTTTGTGTATTTCAGCTATAAGAATTATTGACCATAGCCATGACCCTAACAATTTTCAAGTTGAGGCAGCAAAGGTTCGCAAGGTCGTAGGACAGCCAGCAGTTGCCAACCGGGGAAATCCAGGACAGATCATTGTTGACCAAATGCATCAGATGACCCTATACACTCTTACCCCAGAAGGTGTAAATTACACCTCTACGGGGTGTAAATGGCTTGTCCCAGGGCTAACACCCTTTTGGGTGTGAATTAACACCCTCTCCAAAAGGTGTAAATTTACACCTTCTCGAAAAGGTGTTAAGTTACACCTTTTTTGCTCACATTACACCTTCCATGGGTGTTCATTCACACCTTCTGAATAAAATTTGCACCTCCCAGACAAATTTATGAGCATATTTTTGTTGGGAACCCAGCATCCCATGGGTGTATATTTACACCTTTTGACCACAACTAAACCTTTCAGTGGTGTTAATTTACACCTTCTCAACAGAATTACACCTTCTTTGGGTGTTAATTCACACCTTTTGGCCAAATTTGAATCATCTAGGGGTGCTAAAATACACCTTATTAGTAAGAATTACACCTTTCATTGGTGTAAATTTACACCTTTTGACCGCGATTACACCCTCTTGGGTGTTTATTTACACCTTTTGACCAAAACTAAACCTTCTAGAGGTGCTAAAATACACATTCTGGAGACGATTCCATCTTCCAGGGGTGTTAAAACACACCCATTTCGTGAGAATTACACCTTCAAAAGGTGTTAATTTGCACCTTTTTAGTGAGAATTAGTGGTGTTCGTACCATCCATTAATGGCTCTTGGTTGAGGTACACAATGAGAACATTAACACAAAATATATGTATGATATATTTTATTAGGGAAATCACAAAACGCACATTTACATTGGTCATTTCATGTTAACCCTCCCTGATATCATAGTTCACTCTCAGTCCCTGGAAGCACAAAGTTCAAACGATTAAAACTACAAGCATTCCAACCCAACCTAAATTGAGCACGTTATGTTCATGTCACTTATGCCTCCAACTTTCACCAACTCTCATGGAATACTTTTGTACATAACCTTCTGGGGTGCCTCAGCCTCAAAAACTCTCAGAGAGAGTAGGGTAAAACAGGTAACAAAAATGGCCCTCAATAATTCCCCGCCTTTGAGCTGTGGAAGGGTCTGTTTGCTTTGCTTTTCGAGTGTCCAGGTGGCGTCTGTATCAAAGGCTGGCAGAGCAAAGTCCAATGGCTCGACCGAGAGTAGGTGTTCTGCTGCTAGGCCCGATCCTACAACCAGTAAGAACCACAGCTGATAAACTAATCCCACAATGTAAATGTTACTCATCACTTTATGCATTAAAGTTCCATTTTTGTTAACTGGGAATATACACAGAAACAAATTGTAAATATATGTTTTAAAATGTCAATTCCAACACAGTAGTCGAACCCGGGCACCCTCATTACCAACCGATACAGACCGGTACTAAAAACATACAGACCGATACCTAAGTATAATTGATTACGACTTTCAGAATACATAATTGGTACTTTGTGGGATTTTCTCATAAAAAAACGATCGTTTATAGCGCAAAACGGTATCGCATTTAGCTGCGCCCGTTACGTTAGGAAGCGCGTCGCACGGCCGAATCGCACGATCAATTCGCCCGCCAGACTCGCCCAGCGCCCCGACCTGCAGCTTCAAATTCTCCTGATATATATGACACATACTTGATATTATAGGAGCATATTGAGCACAAATAAAGTTGAATGAAACAAGTGTTTCGGGTTTATTCGAGTTATTTCAATAAAATAACAACACGTCAACCCAACGTATCAATTCACAATGTTCATTGTTTTGATATCTTTAACATTTCTTTTAAATTCTTCCCCCTTCTGTATGCAATTACTGGGTTTTCTCAGACTTTCGTTGTGTGTGATTCACATGATTTGATAAAATGCCAATATTCCAACAGGATTTTCCTTATATATTTCATCGCTGGGTGGTAGGTGGGAATGAAACGGATGGATCTTTTCTTCAGGTTTTTGACTTTCTTTTTTTCTTACTGTTACTGCCCGAACTGTGAAATAGAAATATGCCATTCTCCGCCCATAAATATAGATTTTTATTGCCTTCTGTCACTTCATGTACCGTAATTTGTCATTTCGTGTCTGATAAATTTCATACAATATTGGGTCATATTAATAATAATATTAATATATTAATAATATTAATTATATTAATATTAATAATGGTATCACTGCTGCTCATGAAAAGCGAGCTCTTTGTTCCAATTCGTGGAATGTGTCGCAGTAACTACTGCTCTTGCATAAACACACCGGCCGAACCGGTCCGCTGGGAGTGCATGGAAGGTGCTAGACGAAACAGGTGGGCGAATCGGCTGTGTGCCGCTCCCCGTAGGGCCTAGCGGGAAGCTGATTGCCACACCGTTTTACGCTTTCAACAGCTGTTTTCACAAGAAAATACCACAAACTACCAATTATGTCTTCTAGAGGCCGTAATCTATTATAGGTCTGTCCTTTATAATTATCGGTCTGTATCGGTCTCTTATTTGGTGCCACCCGTCGAACCCAGCTCATGTAACTGAATCAAAATTTACATTCTTTGGAAAAGAAACAAAACTACGGTAATCAGACTGTAAGAAAGTTGACTTACATATCGTTCATGTTGAGAATGCATTTCCACGGTGTCACTTGGACCAGTGCCTGTGCTCTCCTGAAATGGGGAAAAATATTAATTTTTCAACTGCGATTTAAAGACGCACATAAGTAACTGACTATATCCTGCATAGTCTGCATAGAAACAGGGTGAATCAAATATACATGTATCCACATATTCATTGAACTGGAACAATTGATCACAGTGTAGCTATAAAACCAGAAGTGAATAATAATTATCAGACTTATTAAAATTAGCAAAGGTTCCGGTCAGATTTCACAATACTAGGTTATTTCATTAGTTCTGCCATAATTAATGATTATATTTTCATGGTCTGTGAATAACAGTGATTCACCCCCAAACAATGCTTTGTGTTACGAATACATTGGGTATCAGACGGGGTAGACATCACAGGAGAACACAATCGTTAATACCTTCTTATCAGTACGCTCTGGGACATTGTGAAATGCACAATCTGTTGTCGTATGCTGTAATATCTGGATTTCGAACTTTTCCGGTATCTCATTGTGGTGCTCGATGTCCATGAACTCTTCAAAATCAGCATCATACAACTGGAAAATAAATAAATCACATTTAACTAAGTGGCAAACAATTTATCAGTCAATCTCTCTCATATAGCCACGAAAATAAGCCGTCATATACCCACGAAACTAAGTCGTAGGGGTTGAAGAGAACCTACAAGAACCGATCCTCCAGTCCAGCCCGGCTCTTTTTAAACATCATATAATTCTGGTTTCATATTAGTAAAATTATATGGGTAAATAATAAGGGTAAATAGTACCTCGAAATATCCCAAACGTTCCATGATGTTCCAAGTGGCTGGGCGTTTTTAACTATTCCTATTCCACTGCGTACTAAAATTCACTATAAGTACTGCATTGAACTGAGCAAAGCTATCACTGAACAAATTTATGCCGCCATATTGGATTCGCATTCATTGAATGAACTCCCAGTTTTATGCGAGCTGAACATTTTGGAGCACATTTTCAACAGTGACGTGTTCGAGGTAGTTGCACTCCTATCTAATGAAGATAATACTTACAAATATGTGTGACTATAGTGGGCTAAATCGACACGATTTCGCAAAGTTTGAAACAAGCCTTCTCGAAGAAAATCAAACCGCCCTCCATTTTCTCCCACGTGATCCTTGTGAGCATGCGCATTGACTAGTATCATTTATAATCTGGTTCCCGAACACTATGGTATAGGGTAACAAGCACCTCCATAACCAGGGCACCAGGCTAACCAGTTCTGACTCGTTTTTATCTCATATAGGGGCCTACTATTGATGAGATTTAAATAGAATTTCTATATTTTCAAGCGTCACTAAGTTGATTGGGTCAAACAATATCTGTGAGCAGATTATATTAATCCAATTTCGCAAAAGTGTATGTTATCATAGCACCGTATTTTTTCCGCATGTATGTTGATCTTTCGAGCTTGTTCTGTTCTGTCGGCAAAAGTTGAATGAAATACCGGGAACAACATAAAATACTCAATCGAGTCACATTTTTAGCATAGTTGAACTATGTTTCGATCATCTGTTCCGACAGTATAAAAATACATTCTCCGTTATAAATTGTCTGTAAGATGTAACATTTTCTTCAGCCTCGAAATACATACATATTTACATGCATCTCCCTGCTCCGACCTGGGTTCACAGGGGCAATTATATTGTACAAATATGAAAAAAAATGGCATATTTACCTGGAAGGTTACGTCGTTAATGCCAATTAGATCAGCTAAGGTAGCATTCTGTGAAATGTGATCTTCAAGGTCCGACAGGCTGGGAGTTGCAAAAGGTAAAGCGATTTTCTTTTCGGTTCTCCCCGATCAACAGCGGGCAAGTCGCCATCTCGCAGAAAGTCCACTTTGATGGACAGAACAGCACCGAACGAGCGACGTGAAAAAACCCCGGCTGTACGTAATTTATCCTAATATATGTTTGTTTGGAAGTAATATCGCGTGTGCATATATTGGAAATGGTGGACAGCATGATTGGTTGAAATTGTAGTTTAAGAGCCGCTTCCCATAGGATTTCGCGGCCCATCAACTCAATATTTTATTTAAACTTCACGGTACATGTTGTTAATTTAAGATCTTTTGCAGTGCTAAATATTAAAATAAATAATTAAATAATAATTAACAGCATGGGAAGCGGAGCCATGCTTATTTAAAAATGAATGAACAATAGGAGCGATGCATATATTGTTAGGCATTGGCAGAATAAACTAAAAAACTAATTGAGCAATAGAATCATCACCGATATGTACAATTTAACCAAAGCTTGGCGTTAGCGTCAAAGGGATATGAGACAAAGGCAGGCCGCGGATTATGATTTTGGTGTGTCAAAAGGGGTCGGAGAGGATGGTAACCATTGCTTTATCAAGTAATAATTTGTGACGATAATCGCGCAATTGTTAATGGATAACATGCACAACAAGCTGTCATGATTATCACTTCGAACCGTTAAGTCTCTTTCACACCTTCCTGTCTCAGTGGATCAATCAAAGCCCATAATTTTACAATTTCCGTTTTATTCACTGCTTATTGTGCAAATCCCCCATTGGAATGAAGTTCAAAATCACTTTATCTGATAGCTGAGCAGTTATCAGCACTGTAGATATCGATCTGATAACTTCTTACATTGGTCGACAAACAACGTGCTTTTGTCGACTCTGCATGATACATAACATTTACTATAATGTTGATATTCAAAACTCTGTAGTCTTGGGCCCAACCTTGAGCGAAAACACTTGAGCGGCTGTTCAATATTCACTCCCTCGTGAAACCGACGGGGGGGGGGGTGACTCTTATGGTCTGCAGCTCGTTTTTTTTGGTAATATTTCCTTCAGAATTTTTGCTCAAATGTTGGAGAGACTGGTCAAATTGTTAGATCCATTGATTTAGTTTTGTGTAAAAAGTTGGGGTGCTTGAAAATGTTGATGGTTTACCGAAAGCATGACAAGGAAATACATTTCTGCAACATAGAAATTAAGTTCCAAATGTGTATGGAAAATTAAGTATTTACACCTTTTTAACACCTTCCAATAAATTTACACCTTTACGGGTGTAAAAGCAGGGTTAGAATCAATCTTCATACATTTGCACCTTTTCTACACCTTATTTACACCTCCTAAGGGTGTAAACATGAACCCAGAAGGTGTAAACGTTTGATTTACACCTTTTTTGCACCTTTTTTACACCTTCTGAGGTTAGAGTGTATGGTGAAAATATCCACCTCTGTTCCACCATTGCGGTGACAGTGTGTATAGTAGGCTACACGAGTATTGAAATACACGAAGATTAATAAATATGTTATAACATCAAATAACTTTGTCTTGAGATCTTATCATTTACCATGTTATTTCTTTTATTGCTAAAATAGCGTAGGAATGTCACATACTGGAACTCTGCATAGTTAACATCTGAAAGCGTTACGCAACATTAAAAGGGTGGTGGAAAACGATGCTGACAAGAAGACATATAGACAAAATATACTGACTGCATATTTCTAAAAAGAACCAAAAGTGATGCCTGTCATGAATTGTATCCCAGTCACGCTTTTATTGTAGCTGTTCATGTGGACATCTTGAATGATATGACCCAGCTCCGGCTTGAGCGGTTTAAAGATGTAAATATATCAGAGCTATGTACACTGCGAAAAATATTGTGTTGTTTTAACACAATTTTGTGCTAAAATGGCGTCAACACAAAATGTTTTGTGTTGAAATCAACATGGTTTTGTATTAAACTTAATATATCAAAATTGTGTTGAGTTCAATACAAATTAGTGTTCATTCTTACACAATTTGTGTTATTTTCAACACAATTCTGGTGCTAAAATGGCTTCAACACAAATTTGTTCGCAGTCTAATAGCCATGTCAGCCCTATCTATTTGATAGATAGATAAATAGATAGATAGACAGATAGAAAAAAAACAATGGCCCTAACGAGGGAATATTTATAGAATGCAAGTGTTGTAATATCCCAGTAAATTGAAGTACTCTATAGTGTACTATAATATATGGAAAACTGTAGTGTGGCTTTAGTTCACTGTAAAATAATTTTATGATATACTATACTTCACATGATGTGCTATAATATCTTATGGTACTCTATAGTGGGACTGTGGTATATTACCGTAAATTCGTCTGACATAATATGGTACAATATGGTATATTATAGTAAATCTGTAATAAATTATAATACACCAGCTACATTTGTGATGATATATCATAGTTCACTACCGAGGAATCGATTGTGTTTAAAACATTTAACACTATTATCTTGCTGAAATTAACAAATTATGTTAGATTATATGAGCATGTTGTGTTATGATGATTTCTACACAAAATTGTGTTGATTTCAACACAAAATGTTAGTCTTGAAGCCATGCACGCTATCACTAACAAGCAAACAAGCGTGTGGTTAGAAGGTCCGCTTGCTGTACAATGAGATATAGGGCTGGTTACTGACTGTACCAATCTCAGTAAACTCAGATATAATATTACGGAATATTATATCTGAATTCAGCCCTGTATAAATCCCATGCGAATCTGAAACTACATTTGTTAGCCAATCAGGTGGCTAGCTTGTTGAAATCACGCCCACAGAAATTACACACGATAGCACGTGGACAACAGTATCCAGATATGGCATCATTTCCAGACAGTGTGCGTGAAGATAGATCATAGAGTTTACTCCCGCCGAAGTCTGGCTTTGTTAGGGGCAGAAAATATCAAAAGATTGTGCGGCGCGAATGAGTTAATCTCCGTGAAGTAAACGTCAATCATTGTCAGAGAGAAAAGTCAGAAATGGTCGTGATTGGCTTATTATGGGATCTCGCAGAATATCGGCGAACATTTCGCACGAAGTTTTCATAGCGTTACGTCTAGATGCTATTCGCCTGATTTACCATCTTGGTTTACCTAGATTGCTGACTGTACTTGTTAAATGTGATGATGACTGTCACACGGGGTACGGATATTTCAAGGTATTCAAACGATCAGTCACAATCAAGATGCGATTGTGACAGCAGGCGTCGCATCCGGTATTCAATATTCAGCCGTCGTCCATTAAAGAATTTCCTTATAAATATAACCGAAAGTCCTAATAGTAGTTCGTAAATCTGTTAGCACCAATTCTCAATGTGTATGAAATAAAAATAGTAAAAACCCAGCATGGTTTCCTACAATATATAGCCTATAGTATATTCTATTATATTCTCATGATTTTTGGCACTTTGCCTCAAATATAACATTGAAGTTATATATCTCAAATTGAAAATAAAATTCAGAAATACTGGTTTGATATCGAATCATAACATAACTCATTATTTCCTGTAAAGCTGAATAAAATCAATATAACAAATGATAAAACTTTAGAAGGTGAGCTTAACGAGAATTCCACATTAGCATTATCCTGTTTAATTTGGCCTGCAATGTTTCGAAATGACCATCGCGTGTTTTATTCGAGTTTATTGCGTTTCTCTTCGTTGAAAACCGCGGTTTATGATCAGGCTTGAAGGACGAAGGTTATCAGTAAATCTCTCTAACCAAATTTTCCCACCCGTTGTCTTTCTGCGATTTCTTCTCATGTAGTGACTTGAAGTAGGGTCATGAAAATTCAGCTTGGTTCAATCTAAACACGAGGAAGATATTGAAGGAAAAAAAATGAGAAAAAAATAATTTCATATTTACATTTATTTTGCACGTTATTTAGTCAACTGGGCTTAACCCAGTTGGACTGTCAATTACATTTTTGAACTGTCAAATCAATTATTAACCCAGTTAATTAGAAGAACCTCAAATGCTGCGTCAAACTGGTGCAGGGTGCATGGTTAGCAATACACCTGGAGTCCTATTAGCCCAAGATGAAGTCAAATTCACCTGGGAAATACAGGAAAATGAAATGAAAAATGAGTGTTGAAAATGTTTTGATTAATATTTTCACTTGGGAAAATAGTGGTCCAGTTCTATTGTTTGACACTTGCAGATTAATTTGACGATGCGTTTGGAGTTCTTCTACTTAATTCGGTTAAGTCCAATTGAGAGTCATATTGACTAACGCACAAAATACATGTAAATGTGAAAACAAAATCATTTTTCTTCTTTCAGTAACTTCCTCATGTCGAGATTGACAAATGGGTGAATTTCCAATGACCATACTCCAAGCCATTGAGAAAAAAATCATCGAAAGACTGACAACGGCGGGGGAAATGCGGTTAGTCCGATCTCCTGATAAGAAAACGAATGCAAATATTCACAACACGAGTGCAAAAACTGTCCGTGGAACTGGAAATTGTCAACAGATCATGTTCAGCTATGGTGATAGCAACTACATGTACCAAGATAGCCCATGTCGCAGTCCGGTAATTGCCAGGTTTCCTGGAGCACTGTAGCACATGCAAATGACAATTGCGACAATTATGTCATTAGCAGATGTCAGGTTGCCAGCTAATGTCGTAACTGCGCCATTAGCAGGGACTCTGTATGCAGAGTCAACCGCTATTGTCGCAATCGCGACATTAGATGGCGAATCTGCATGCAGGGTCGACCACTAATGACGCAATTACGACAACTGTGCCATTAGTGGTATGTCAAAGATTTAGTCATAAATCATGTGTGATATATTTTTATATTTTTGCCTCAAATAATTCCTGGTTTCCAGTTGTAACAATAAGCGTCAACATGCTCGATACTATTTTTTTTATATTTTTTTTTTATGACAGAGTCACCTGCTATTGTCATAAGCTGGCGACGTGACAACTGCTAATGACACGATTGTTTATCTCATCACGACACAGGAGCGCAACATGAGAATCCATATAGTTAATGTTATAGTCATATTTAAACCTGAACATAGTCATAATTTCCAGCCAGGTCCATTTTAGTTTGTGGCACAATGTTTGTTGTATATTATCATGGAGTTTATGATATTATGTTCGATTAGTGGCAAAATATGTCCGTATGAATAGCGCACGACAAAATCTGAAATGTTTGTATCACGCTTACCAATGACGATTGTAAAACTCATAAATACTGTGTGGCACACTGACGATCGCCAAGCTCTTCATAAATAATCGTCAGAACTTTGGTGACATGCCAACATAATGGGAACTGTTTTGGTCATTTTTAGCATGTGGTACACTAAAGCTTTCTGATATCATTATGAATAGTTACACATTGAAGATTGTCTTGTGACATAATGACAACTGGTAAGCTGATTATAAATTATCTGGCACAATGACGACCGTCTTGCTCGTTGGGGTAGTCAGTAGTTGTGAAATGGCATCTGAGGTCCCACTGATATTTGACCTTTGTGGAGGTCACTTCTGTTCACTTGCTCCACAAAGGTCAATGAGACCTCAGATGCCCTTCCACTACTACTGTAGTCTCTAGTACCAAGCGTGTTATGTAAAATAACGAAATAGCCGGTGGCACAGTGAAAGTCGACTCCTGTAAACTGTTACAGTTCTGTACTACTCAGTACAGTTTCGCGTCCGTAACCTCTAATATGTAACCGGTTGGTACTACACGGAAATCTTGGTACTTTGACTTCCTGATTGAATAGTATACTGTGCAATTGCCTATTAGTTACCAAAGATCAGTAAATGACAGTTTCTTCGGCAACCGAGTGGTAGCCATCACAGTCCTTACATTGCAATACTGTGCAGTTCTGACTTGAACGCTACTGGCTGGTGACCAATACGTTAGTGGTTAAATGAACTGTGTGGTTACTTATATTGGTGACATTTTGGTACTGTACTGTTACTAATTTGTGACGGATTTGAAAATTGAATAGTACCACACTGTGAAAGGGGACCCTTCCTATCAGTACTGAGCAGTTCCCTTGAAACACTGATAAGAAAGCCACACTGAGTTGGAAACCATTCACTAACTCTGCAATAATCGATCAAAGTACTGAAGTGTTACACGATTGCCAATATTTTGTGTGGGTAATACATCAGTAATTCAGTACTTCTTGGTAGCCTGACATTAGAAGATTCAAATGCTCCAATGTGTGACAGAACAACATCTGGATTGTTACGGGGTGGTTACTGATCAGTACTGTAAGACATTCCCTACCAGTACACTGTTATAAATTACCGTTATTTCACAGTAAATGTATGTTGGAGTTCACAGTACATTCAATCGTAAACACATTAATCTGTAAATTGAACTGTGATATTTCAGTTGACATCAACTGCAATGGGTAAACTGCGCACACACGTAACATAAAATTGTTGTTTTCTCTGAAAGGAGGTTGATATCTTTGCACACGAAACGCTCAGTTGCAGGAAACATCCGACATCTGCGTTATTCGATATAACATTCAGAGCATTGTCAGAACACGCGCTGGGACGGACGCAGCGGCTAACTTTAATTTTCGGTCAAAAGTACGGTTTGGTTTTGGTTTTATCCATCTTTACATTTCAAGCTAAATACTACGCTAACGTTCCGTCATTTAGTGTTCGACTTGCATATGCGAAGATGGGTTTTATCTGACTTGAAGTTGTATCTCACTATTCGTGTAATAATTGTACAGATTCGTTCGTGATTATTTGTGAAGCTTGTGGTGATCGCATTTGTAAACACGAAGAGCAATGGCCATTTCGGCCTTCCAGTGACCTACGTTGCCGCGTAACCGATAATTGTAGACAATGGCGCCACGTAATTGTATTGTTTAAAGAATGTTAAAACAACGGTAATTGTAAATTACAGGGCTACCCAAATTTTACAGTTGAATGCCTGTCAATAAACGGTAATTATAAAATACGGTGCAACATTTTACAGTTCAAAGGCTGTTAAAAAACGGTAATTGTAGAATACGGTGCAACGTAATTTTACAGTTAAATGTACTGGCACCTTTTCTGCCAGTACATTTAACTGTGAATTTACGGTGTGATTTATTACAGTGTAATGTTCAGCTCCCGAGTGGTACTGGCTGATAGGAGCCTCATGCTCTGATCACCAACCAATGAGAGGGCTTGTTAGAAAACGCGGCAGAGCGTGTAATATTTCGGCATTAGCCATTCGCGGCTTCTGTTACGAGGATACTTAGCAGATACAGGAGTCTATGGTTGGTCGTAGCTTGCCTGTTGACGATTGGGACATTGGCTCAAGGCTCATGTACGGGGAAGAATGCAACATTCCATAATGAAACACTGTGACAATTACTAATATTAACTGTCGCATAGGTTAATTGTAGTGGTAGTATATGTTATAGGTTTCCCAAAAATCAACTTCTAAGAGAAAAAACGCTCTGACTGAAATATAGATAAAAATTACGATACATTGGACACTTACTATTAATGTAAATGAGCACACTTCCGTAAGAACCATTCATTATAGTTTCCGCTGTTAACGAATCTGATGACGTCAGAGTTACCGGTATTCTCTGATGACTTCATTGGTATTTTTCTGGCACCACGGTGTTAAGTGTGGAGAAGTTTCACCAAAAGTTTATGAACTTTGGCGAAAAGACGGAAAGGCCAAATAGTGCACTAACTAAAGAGACGTCTTCAACAGCATCGAAGATAAACATGTGCATGCTGGTGTTGTCGTGACAGTGACTTGAAAATACCGAGAAGAAACTAAAAACTTGTATTGCTGTTCGTAGATTTGCTGTATTGTCAATAATAACGTGTATCAGCATGCAGAGTCCCTGAAACATTGATACAGTAACATGCGAAAACTGGTTAATATATAGCATATGTAGCGGACCAGTAAATATTGAAACGAGTCCCGACTGAGCTACACTACCAAGAACCAATTCAATATTATTTTGTTAGATTTTGAAGATAGGAGTCATTAATTAAAGATGTACTTCAGCAAACGTTATGACAGCCCAGAGAACTTTTAACAAATAGCTTTCAAAGTATGCAAAAATATTTGTATAACGATTAATTGCATAGCTGTATGTTCTTTACAAAATATATTACATAGTCATGTGCGTTTCTGGTACGATGTATACAGTTTATAGAAGAAGCACACATCACTGGTACACCTTAAACTTTAGTTCAGACTACGATAATTTGGAGCGGAAGTTACATAATACGACAGAAAAAAAAATTAAGAAAAACATTTCTGCTGTCTGTCATCCGATTTCCCAACAGGCCAGGATGGATAGGCCCCATCTGTTTTACCATCTGATAAGCTTATCTCGGACATGAATACGGCTGCTTCTTACAAATCTGATATTTGAGTTTAAAAAAAGCAAACAACTCCCTAATGTCCCAAAACATAACAACATGGTATGAGGTTATATACAGTGAAACCTGGCTAAACCGACATCTCAATAAACCGACCAATTTCTGAATACCGACCTTTGGAATAGTCCCAATGGGCCACAATTGTCATTATTTCGAATCTCTGTAAACCAGACCCCTGTCGAAACGGACACAAAAGTTTGGTCCGAACATGGTCGGTTTAGACAGATTTAACTGTATATATATTTCCCGGCGTGTATATATATATGCATAAATATGATTCTGCGTAAAAGGTAAAACTTACCTTTCGTGAAGGGATAGCAGTCTGTTTAAAGTAATTCCCATCCTTAGGTGCACCACAGTTTGCTTATTTCAACGAACCACCTGTACCACCTAAAGTAATCTCACACGTACGGCCATAACCTACCTTAATCAATTAACACTCTCGGGCTTTTTAAGATCCACTTGACTTTCTAAGATTGACAAGTCAAGGAATATCCCGCGGCAGATCGAAACGTGGGGAGGTCGGCTATAGCCTAGAACACAAGAGTCGGTCAGAGGGCGGGTAACGCTGGATGTACCGCTCAGCTACCGTGTATGTGGTTAACCGTTTCTGCGCATGCGTTCATACACAAGTCCAAAAGGATCCGACAGACAAGGTCTATACTAGGTTTTGTAGGGCAGAAAAAAATAGAATCTCATGCTACTGTTGATAATTATAATTAAATAATTAGTTTTTAAATAATTTATTTTCTCAAACCCATTGCTGGTGATTATAGTTTCCACCAGGACAATTAAGTAGAAATCTTAATTATGGGTATTTACTGGAATGCAAAACGTGTTCTTTTGTATTCAAAGACAAATGCATTTTCAAACCCATGTGTGTTCAAAGTATAATTTCAACTCACCACTCAACTCAATATTTTCTCGTTTTAAAGAAAGAGGTGGCAGAAATATGAAATACTTGCGACTTGAAATATCATAAACATTCAGCTGTATATGAAAACAGATGCTATTCAAAACACCTGGCCTTTGGAGGAAGCTGTGATATTATTGTGTTTTCATCAATTTAAACGCTAATTTGGCCGGAACAGATAAGGAATAACAACAACATTGTTATCGTATCTGGCGTATTTTACGGGTATGATGAATTACAGACACGATTGATGTGAGGGAGAGAGAGGGGGCCACCCCCGGAGATTCCTTCCTCTCCACCTTTAACTCCGCCTGAGGCGAGGCCACGTCTACCGGGTCAAATCAACAACGCATACCGTCAGATGCGGAACCCTTTCCCTTCCATTCTGGTTGCGTTCTATGCGACCATGGAATGCGGCGTTCGGTTTGTTTTCTATCCCGCTCTTGTGCCCTTCATTCTCGCGACCAGCCGAGTTTATTTGTTCTCCAAATTCAAATATTTAATTGCCACAGAAAAGCCAACGATTTGCGGGATGCGTGAAGAGACATTATAACCTTACACTATACAACACGAGCTATGTACACCTGAAGGCATTATCTCGCACGACAAACTATGCGCTTGAATCTTTTTTTCTCTCTCTCTCCCTCTCTCTCTCTCGTTTTTAATAAAGAGTGAAACAAACTTCTGTTATGGGTATGTAGTAGTACGTCTAACAAACAGTATATTTTGACATTTACACGAACAATAATATACTTTCTTTCTTTTAGAGGATCCGAAATGTTTTGCCTAAGGTTTTATTGGCCCACCCGTGAGGTTTCCGGGTGCAAAAAGAAATAGGACCCTACCCGTGGGGTTCCTGGGTGTGAAAAGGAATAGGACCCAACGTCGTGATATGACTGACATATAGTTAGCGACGTTAAATCATACCACTCACTCACTATATAAAATTGGTGCAGTTACTTTTGAGCTTATTCACCGGCCCCACATGTCAACTTTCCCTGCTCACAAGAGAACAGTCAACTACTGCAACTAGCTACATAATGTAGCCCTCTATCATCTGCCAAGCGTGCTAGGGACGCGAGATCTACGACCAAACATGTACACAGATTGGGGTTTGTTCCGATTGCTGACAGATTTCTAGTACAAATGCCCGTATTTTATCAATGGTGAAGTCAATAAAATGCATGAGTATTCTCAACAAAAAAAAAACATATACGAACACAATCTCGGTAAACTCAGATATAATATCACGGAATATTGATTTACCTTGGTTGATACGAACACTCATAAACCTATAGCTTGTGCATTTTGGGTGATAATTTTTTTTTTTTTTTTTTTTGTACAAAATCGGCATTCATCTTGAATTGATGGATTTTATTGGCTTGATCAGTGGTTGGACGGACATTTGGACATTTGGATCAGAACGCTGTCTGCATTCGGAACAAACTCCAATCTGTGTATATGTTTGGTCGTAGCTTTCGTGTGCCTTGGGGATAGAGGTCGTATGAATCTATGTATTTCAAGATCGTCATAGAGTTCATATGAACAGTCACAATCAAAACGTGACTGAGATACATCATACTCTAGATAACAACTTTACAACGAAAATCATATGGATTAAGAATACTGATCAGCGATACGGATTTTATATTTTTGGAACATCATGATGTCTTGCTGGCATAATTGAAAACTTTTGACCGCTTCTCTTTCGCAGGAAACTAATTATTCTTTTAATTTGGTGCTAATGCTATTATATCCATTAGGTCTTTGGATTATGGACGCGGGAATTCTTTAATGGACGACGGCTGAATATTGAATGACAGACTATGCGCTTGTATTGCACGCTCGGCAGATGGTAGAGAGCTGCATTTCGTAGCTACTACTGCAATATAATATACTAATCCTTCTTTGGTGACATCTGTACAGAGTTGGATCAGATTGAATATCAATGTCATCTCTTTTAACCTATATGGCCGATATTTATCACCAAATCTGAGAAATTTCGAGTGAATATACTTAAAATAAATAGAATATATCATTTCAACCAGTTCCCGGAATAACGCTTTATGACGTGACTGAAATCCTCACGTTTCTCACAGGATATATTGAATGCTACTAGGCGAGATGAAAATACGCCATATCCATCACCTTCTGGAATAGTACTTTCCGGGAAGGGATAGTTAACTATGTCGAAATTGTAATTGTCTCTCTTGCCGCCAAGTCGGTGCGAGAGTATACCATTTTTTCATTAAAATCCAAGTGCTGCGTGGGTATATATCCTTCACGGTTTCGTCAATAGAGGGATTACCCAAAGCAAGGAGGTTGTCTATATACCGTTTGGTGAATGAGAAGGAATGTCCTTTTAAGTGGTTATATTGTCATACATGGCAGTGTGACTAACGTCACAGGACCTACGAAGTACAGTAGGCATTAGGACTCGAACGCGAACTGAACTCTTGGAAATCCCCACCCCAGTTGAAATCCTGCCTATATTAAGATGGGCACCGCCCAAGTCAGAATCGCCAGTGATTTTCATCAAAAATCACCAGAAATTTTCATCAAAAGTAGGTCAGCTCAGAACTTGTTGGTAACAGTCTCCTAATGCGCCTTCATTCCAAAATAAATAACGATCACCGATTTAATTTTACAATTTTTTAATTAAAGTAAAAACAGATTGAATAATATAGGTTCAGTAGATTTCAAGCTTTACGTGTGAAAATACATTTACATCTCTTTAATGGTTTTCAGTGCCCTTGTACAGGATCAAAACAACTTTTTGAATCACATTATTTTCCCAACAATACAACAAATTTTTATATATAGTACTATAGTAGAAAGGTAGCATTTATGTAGTTTACGGTAATTCAACTCAAGACCAACACCTTCTATGCACAAGATTCTATGTCATTCTCCTGAGCATAACCGGTACAAAGAGGAATAAATAGCGTCTCTACATCACGTTGTTATCTAGATATACGAGACAACACATTTTGGGCATCGGCAATCTGATGAATGTACTATTCCGGTTTTCTTGTTTCACATTATATTCTATGGCGGTTGATCGGTGATTTTCTTCATTGATAAACGTTAAACCACCTCAGCTTCGTTATGGAAACAGCGCTGATTGTTTGAGGGTATATGCAGTACTTAAGATTAACCTCAGGGCCATGTGCCATACAGTGGGACAGGGTATTTTTAGCTGTGGGTAATTTGACCTGAATTTGAAGGCTCAAGCCTGGTGTGGCCAATGTGAAATAGGATACACGTTAAAGGCTACAGTTTACATGCACAATGTATATCTATAACAATATACTGAAGTGTTAATTATCAATCTAATTTTAATCAGAATTATTTCAGATCAGAACTTGCTGGTAACAATGCCCTAATGCACGTTCATGCCAAACATCAAGGTTCTAATGTCAATGGTTCTCCTTATTTTGCCGACGAAAGGATTCGGATGGACTGACTGACTGACTGACTCACCCATTACCGGACAATTTGCGATCTGTAGCCTACTTCGTAGGAATATACCTGGTAATAAAATGGAAAAAAAGACTGAAGAAAAATAAGATGTGTATTAAATTAATTGATTGATATGGCAGGATATGATGATTTTGTTTTATCGTTTCAGATTTTCGACTACCTGATAGACTATGACTATGAACTGCTGATAGAATTAAAAGTTCCTATAATTACGTCAGTGATCTCACTTAGTCTGGTGTCGTCTAACACCGATGTCAAACACAACATTCAATGGGATGTAATAGGATATCCAGCAGGTATGGTCAGCGATACATGCAGCAGTTTCTCTCTCATCACCAGGATGAAGGGTTTGATTCATGTAACACTTGACAATTCAGCTTTCCATCTCGTAAAATTGAAAGCAGGAAACAGGACAATTTTAACAAAGTATGACTTCAGTATTCCTATGTCATCAATTCATTTTGAAAAGCTGGAATACGGGAGCGATCTAGAGCTTTCCATCTTTCTACTTTCAATTTTGCAATATGAAAAGCTCAAATACCAGATAAATTTCCCATCTTTCTACTTTAAAATTTGCAAGAAGGACAGCTAATAAACTGAAGAGATGTTGAGCTTTCCATCTTCCTACTTTCAATTTTGTGAGATGGAAAGCTGAATCGTCAAGTGTTACACGACCCATTTTCTCACATGACAATAGCGAATAGCAGTGTGATACACCTATATGATACAGAAGCTGTATCACATCTTCATGACTTTAAATTTTGGTACCTTTCAAGTCTTGACTTGATGTGCGAAATATATATCACACTTGTGGTCATTTATCAGATTTTTATCTCACTTGTTTGTTGAAACCTATATGAAACAAGCGATAGATCGGTTCATACAGATTTTATTAAAATAAGAGTTTCAGTTTGAAATAGGTGTTATGTGTCAGACTGAACATGCTGAAAGGCGCTTTGCCTTGTCATCAGAATGTTGATGTGATGAAAGGACCTGACATGCTTTAATATAAATGAGATTTTGGCCCACTTGAGGTGCAGTTTGGAGTGCGAAAATGAGATATCACATACTAAAGAAATGTCTCAGCGTATATTATATTATCTTGTCTAATGCTGTAAGTATTTTCTAGGCCCTGGGTCTTACATTTTTAGCCCACCATCACCAGATGGTGGGCTGTTCAAATCGCTTTTCGTCCGTCGACCAGTCCGTCCGTAAACAATTCTTGCTATCGCGATTTCTCAGGAACTAATTTATGGATCTTTCTCAAATTTGGTACACAGGTTCCCCTTGGGGTCTAGTTGTGCTAGATACCTTTTTTGGTCCGATTCGGAAATCCAATATGGCCACCAGGCAGCCATCTTGGATTTCCCCATGAAAACTTGTTATCGCGATTTCTCAGGAACTACTGCATGGATCTTTCTCAAATTTGGTACACAGGCTCCCCTTGGGGTCTAGTTGTGCAAGATACCTTTCTGGTCCGATTCGGAAATCCAATATAGCCACCAGGCAGCCATCTTGGATTTCCCCATGAAACCTTGTTATCGCGATTTCTCAGGAACTATATTGCATGGATCTTTCTCAAATTTTGTACACAGGTTCCCCTTGGGGTCTAGTTGTGCAAGATACCTTTTTTGGTCCGATTCGAAAATCCAATATGGCCGCCAGGCAGCCATCTTGGATTTCCCCATGAAATCTTGTTATCGCGATTTCTCAGGAACTACTGAATGGGTCTTTCTCAAATTTAGTACACAGGTTCCCCTTGGGGTCTAGTTGTGCAAGATACGTTTTCTGGTCCGATTCGAAAATCCAATATGGCCACCAGGCAGCCATCTTGGATTTTCCCATGAAACTTTGTTATCGTGATTTCTCAGGAAGTACTGCATGGATCTTTCTCAAATTTGGTACACAGGTTCCCCTTATGGTCTAGTTGTGCAAGATACATGAAATAAAGATATATATATACCTTTTTCGGTTCGAATCGAAAATCCAATATGGCCACAAGGCGGCCATCTTGAATTTCCCCTAGAAACGTTGTTATCGTGAATTCTCAGGAAATATATCATGGATCTTTCTGAAATTTGGTACACAGGTCCCACATGGGGCATAGTAGTGCAAGATAACTTTTTTGGTCCGATTCGAAAACCCAAGTTACGCTTCAAATTAATACGGTATTCTCGAGTTGTCGGCGGATCAAACGGTGGGGCATATTCTATATATTGACTATAGAGAATATCCATACCTTCACCTTCCATATCAAGGAGTTCAAATAATTCGGAATTAAAATGTATTTCTTCAAATTTTAAATCAGTTTTCTTTAGTCCATGCAGTTGCAAGTGAACTGCTCCACCCTTTCGTCTGCCGGCGGGTCGGCTACATGAAGGGACGTCACTCTTGTGACTCAACGTCACAACTCGACAACTGTAGACTACTGCATGTTTCGAACCAAGGGAGATCATCAGGATTCAGGCACTTTTGAAGTTTCAACGTTACTGCGCGGACCGGATCCCTTGTACCATCTTACTATTTTCGAGCATGCATGGTATCTTAAAAGAGATATCTCAAACTAGCCCAGTAAATAGAACAGAATTAGCATTCGTTCCTAATTATGAAATCTTAAGTATGTTTCATAGCTCATGCCAAAGTGTCAAAGAGATTGGTCCTCGCTTCCAGTACCCAATGATGAAACGTGCAAACGAATAAATAAAAAAAATACTACAAAACAAAGGCGAAGGATCCTCCGTACATGTAATTTCACTTTCAGACTAACTTTGCTCATTTCTCTTGTATTATAACAACCGACATAAGTACAGTTTATAGAAATCTTGAAACTCCTGAAACTTAGATTATATCTTGGTGTTTTTCAGTGCCCCTTTTCCGATCAGATTCGAAATTCTGTAAACAAAATTACAAATCAATCGTTTGCTCTTAGTAACAATGGACAAAAAGATCCTCTAGTCATTAGCTTACAATTATCGGACAATGGTGGGCGCCAAGATCCTTCAGGATCTCTCGTTTTAATAACAGTATCTTGAAGCAGTGAAATTGTCTTATGCTGTGAGGGCTGTTCCAGATAAACATATGTACCCCCCGGACGGCAAAGAAAAAAAAAATATGTGGGTGGTTGTTGTAAAAATATTGCTGGTCTAGGTGGGTGTATCTTGAAATAAACCACTTCTCTGGGTGGTTGGATTCATTACTTGTAAAATGCTTCTGTGTGTGGGCCCTCAAATCCTTTTGAGGCATATAGTATTCATTATTTATATATCTAGATAAACTTATTTTAATCCTCGAATCTTGTCCCGAGTTCGCGACCAACATTTGTGGTCGTTGTTGTTGTTAACTGGCGCACTGTGACTCCACACAAAGGTGATCTTGAATACCGTGCTTTTTCATTGGACAGGCGTCCATGTCAAAGATATTTCATCCAATGAAATACCACGTTACGAAGATCTTTGTCAAGTGGCAGTGAATTCTCTATGAATGGAGATTTTTCGGCAATCTCTGTCCACTGAAAGCAGGTAACGATAAGTGCCCGTCTCACCGGAGAAAACGAAACTAACGAGAGTGGCGACACTGTCGCCACGAGTTATCTCCCTTCGTCACATAACCGCGGAGATGGCGGAAGTCGACATCGGGAACCCTCAGAAGCTTGCTTATGCAAGCTATTGTGATACCGATGACAGGTTTCCGAACGGTTGGGCACCCAAGTCATCAATTAGATTTTCTCGCGTGTAGATGACGAACACGATCGCAAAGTTTTGTGAATGTTCACTGAAATTATAATTTATGAAACCAATAATTGATGATAGACTAGTTATAATATTTAACTACTGAATGACTTAAAGTAAAATACTTTTAATGGACAGTTTTATTGAAATGAATTGATGGGGAGTGGTTGTTTTCTCAACTTTTTTTTAAACTAGACCCAGTTAAACAGACTTTTTTTTATTAATTAATGATTCAAAATAGACAACTTTTGTACAGTTCGTGCACACAGATCATATTCAAATATTTAAAATAAACATCATTAGTAGGCCTAAATAATTCGAGGTGAACACTGGCTGTGAACTGTTACAAAAACAGATGTATCCCTTTGATAGTTGGAAACAATAATATTTTTATGTAGTTTGCATCTGTTCATCCAGTCTGAACTACAATGTAGTGCAAATTTTGAAATATGCTTATATGTGTGTGTTTTGAATGAAAACTTGACATGCATAATTTTTTTTCTGCAACCTCAATCTTGCAAACTGGCCCAGGGGAAACATTTTTGCCAGGCCCATCCTCTGTAGTGGAAAACCCCTGCAGTACCTTTGATAATCCAGAAATAAAAAATGCCTGGTCTTCATGTTAAATTATAATATGATATCTGCTTTCACCATGATTAAACTTACTATCAGTGGCCAGGGCAATCCCATCATTTAGCTCTTGGTGTGCTCTTGCTCTTCTATTGGTGGGTACCTTGGGGATTCTCATTTAAAAAATGTGGGTGGGTTGACTCTGGTTTTAATTTTCATAAAAAAAAATGTGGGTGGGTGGTCTCCGGGTTTCTCATAAAAAAATGTGGGTGGGTGGACTCCAGCTTCGAGAAAAATTATAGGTTATTGGTGGGTCTATGAATCCTTTTTCTGCTGTTGTGGGTGGTTACAAAAACTGAAAAATCAAATATGATGGTGGGTGGGTGCTAACAGAAGTGCCTTCCGGGGGGGGGGGGTACATATGTTTATCTGGAACAGCCCTGAGTATTTTCTAGGCCCTGGGTCTTATATTTTTTTAATAACTGCATCTTCAAGCAGTGAATTTGTGCAAAATCGACTATGTTGAGGTGAAAACAGCACATTTTTGAGTCGAGAATCAATTAACTTAATCCTGAAATATTGTCAATAGTTTGTTGTTGCCTAAAAACGGCTTTGGTTCTGGACTGGCTTTATATGTTCGAAACTGATGATTTTGAACAAATCTACTACATGTACTTCAAAATTCTGTTATTCTGCAACCCTAAAATTCTGAGCCTAAAAAATACTCAGAGAACATGATGTGGCAACACACCAGCTAACTGAAAATTTATTTCATTTGTGATATTTCATTTTGGCACTCCAAACCGCACCTCATCGGGGTCAAAATCTCACTAAACCACCCCAGGTCCTTAATGAATTGACTTTGTATGGTACTTGGCAGCAAGTTGCTGAAGTTAGTTTTTTAACTGCCACACTGGGTAACTCGGAGTGGAGGGGATATTACTCTCCAGGAGTTGGGCCCTCAGTGGCCGAGGGGTCTAAGGTGGTTCACTGGTGACTGCTGGACTCACACCGCTGAACCGGCATGGATTCGAGCCCAGCTGGTCCATGTGTGGAAGTTTGTCAGTTACTTGGCTCCCTCCACCAACCAAACTGACGGTCACCATACGAGTGAAAAAACCTTGAGTGTGACATTAAGCCAACCCCCCCCCCCCCCACCCCCCTCTCCAGGAGTTGCTTTATTTTATCCAGTAAAAGAACTGCAGAAAGAAATGGTGTAATTTGCCAAGAAATGTCACATATTGCCTACCATCACCATACCATCACATGTTCATTGATGTCTATACATACCTTCTATAACTGAAGATTCTAATCTTTGGCCATTGCTATACAATGAAATATTGAATTCTTCATCTTGGTTGGAATAATGCTGCCATAACAATTAATTGTAGATTATATTTTAAACTAGCAAATTGAATACTCAGTTGACCTGTTTTACATTTTATGATTTAATTTTATTGAACCTGGGTTTCTGTTATGCCTGTAAGCTAAGTTGTATATTAAAAAAAAGCTAAATATTTCCATCATTATCATACTATATATGTAGATGATGCCAATCCTGTGGACCTGTGTGAGTTGGTGGACCATGGTTGTAGTCATGACTGTATCGTCACCTTGTCCAGTTACAAATGTTCCTGCCCGTCCGACTATCACTTGTTTGCTGATGGTAAAAACTGTATTCTAGGTAAGGAAAATGAACCATAAAATATTTCCTCTGACAGAATAATTATAAATTTCACATCACCATTACAGGTATATTTTTATAGTCATAATTGCTCCATACACACATTTGCACAGAGATAGATCTGGCCATGTAAATACCCTATTTCTTCTAATTATTCAGGTGGCAAAACTTCAGGCTACTGTGGAGAGAAATTCTGCAAACATTCCACAAACTTCACTAGCTATAATCTTATCAGCTCTTGGAATAAATACCATCTCCATGCCACAGAATTTAGCTTTAGTTGATATAAAGATGGATTTTTTCTGCTTCTAAGTCAAAAAATGCTGTTCGAAAAATTAAAAGAAATAGGGTAACCACTGATCTTTCGAGCACATTCTTCCACTTATTTGTTTTCTTGATTCACATACATCATTGTACATGTAAAATCTCAGAACTATGATTTTCTTCTTGGCCTGGGTTGTATAATTGTTTTGAAAAGATGATACAATGTGATTTTTCTCGCATTTTCCGAAACAATAAATGTACCTTATACTTGAAATATAATCCTGTTTAAGATGCTGAGTGCCATGAGGGTTACAAGAAGATGGGAGAGGACTGCTACAAGATCTATTCTGATAACAAAACCTATGAGAAAGCTCGGGCACAGTGCACAAAAGATGGAGCCACACTCGCGTCTATTCACAGTAAGGCTGAAATGGAGTGGATCCGCAGAGAGCTGGAGGAGGGAAAAAAGTTCAAGCGGTCGAAATGTATCATTGGTAAGTTTTTGGAGTTGGTCAATGTGCCATGAAGCTTGCTTCGAGTAACGCTTGAATTAACTGACCAAACCTGGCAGTCACCATCCCAAGAAAGCAGGAGTTGAAGAGTTATTTCCCTTAGTGTGACAAAATAGTTATTCCCCTTATTGTGTGGGACAGGTGCAAGATATTGCCCACTTTGAGAAGTGCAGATAGCTTTACACAGCAAAGAAATAGTTTTTCCTATATTTATGAAATAATGATATAAGGTAATAATTTTTTTATTGAATTTGAATTTCGAAAGCCAAGAACATTTTTGCCATATTTCATAACTAGAATACTGAACATTTTCTGAAGCAGAAACTTTCCGAGACATGATCAAATTAAAAATAAGAAAGCGTGATCCGGGCCTGCAATTGTTAAATCTGAAAAACATGCCCCAGTGATAACACATTAAATACAATGGTGGAAGTGACCCAGCAAATTATAACAATGCTGGTCTTTAGATATTACAGAAAATATTTCTCTTTCACAGGATACACTTCTTTGAAGGCATTAACAATTTATTTCATTTTTTAAAAGGCCAAATAAAAAAGTTGTGTTTCTGGTGACCCGACCCATCCCTAGATTTACCGTGGCAACCTTAGAACATTTTCTGGTATTCAAGAAATATGTTAAAACATATATTGTGTTAGAAATTTGTCAAAAATGAATGAATGCTAAATAAATAATGGAATACCTGCAGTTTTCATCACAGATGATTTTCTTCGAAAATATGGTTCTGCAGGAAAAAATATTGATTCACATGGTCATTGTGATTTGTGGTTCTGCTTTATTTCAGGCCTTCAGGGCACCAATGTACTGATGGGGAAGTGGGATGACAAGACCTGGGTTGATGTGGAGTACTTTGGTGGGACTCCTCCAGAAAATCCCCGTGAGCCACAGGTGGTTTATCTGGACAAAGACAAAGCCTGGTCATGGAAAGTTGGTGACAAAGATTCCACCAAGGGGGGTTACATCTGCAAACAACTGAAGAAAGGTTTGAAATGTGTACTAATCATGGGATAAAACAAAAAAAAAACATACCACTTAGCGGAAATTCAATTGCGAATAGTTATCGCTCAACAGCTTTAGAAAATTGAACCCATTAAATGAAAGCTCTTCCCTATCAGTAGAACGAATAAGAAATATCCTCCAATAAATATAATAATAATATATAACTCTCCTAATTGTGAATAACTCCTAATTGTATATAACTCATATATATGGATACAATAACCTTTCTAAACACTTATCTAGCGATCTGATTTGGTGACATTCCTGTATTTCAATTGCAGACTGTCATCTACCATTGCTGTCTGGACCAGTGTCCATGCCGACAGAATTCAAGGCATCGTCTCATCAGTCGGGTACCAAAGCTTCCATTGATAGAGAGTTGACCTCATTTGTACATGATCCAAACACAGCCGAGTCGCCAGTCTGGCTTCAGGTAGTCAACAAACTTGATATACCCCATTCTCATTAGAATCACATCCAAATATGCCGGGACGATTATGGATCCGAGTTAATGTATATTAAAGAATTGTACATCTGGTGACCATAGTCTGATGAACAGTGACGGCCAATCAAATAATATGCCAAATTTCTATCAATTGATTTTCTCCAATGTGACGATGGACTCACTGTTAAGGGGTCTCCCGTTCCTTGAGGTATATGACCAAATGTCACACAACTCAACATGTCCAGAATACTATGAAAACAGCATCACTTTAGCCTAAGAAGCGGGCCTCCAATAGGCCCGTCCTGAGTTTGAACCTTCCAACCGCAAAAGGTGTGAAATGACATCATTGCCCCATGATGTTGAGTTGAGGTTAGGCATCGAACCATTTCTTTACTTCGGCAGTGTTGTATTATTTTATTCGAGCTCTTTTACAGGCGATGCCTTTTGTTTGCAAATGAAAACCAAGAAAATAACATCTTCAAAATTGTTTGGATTTTCAGTATGTAACAAGCCACTATGATACTTATTTTCCAATTCATGCTGTATAGTCATCGTTAAAGCATTGGTCGGTGCCTAACCTTGGCGCAACGTTACCTGGGTAATGATGTCATTTCGCCTCTTTCTCATCTAAGAATTTAATTCCGGGACAGTCATATGGTGGACATGCATGGCATGGTTGTTCTCGGACTTCTTCATGTACATGGAGCAATGTTTTCATCAGCAACATTGAAATTGAAGTTGAAATTGTCAAGAAAGAAACAGGGCAGATTGGAGCAAGAAAGAAACAGGGCAGATTGGAGCAAGAAAAGTTTGTTACTGTTAACCATATTAATGTATCGACTGTTGTAGTGATTTCAAATTTGAAAAAGTTTCATTTAGAATACACAATAATTGAGTCCTCAGATGTAGAAATTTATGACCTATTTCCTTAAATGACAGCAATAATCAGTGATAAGGGCCTTTGATTTGATAAATATTCCAGAATTTCTTCCAAAAAACATACATGGTCACTGGAATAACATACAGTGCTGGGGAACGTCTTGGTGTTCAACAGTTCAAGGTGGCATTCAGTTTGGATGGTGTTAACTTTGACAGCCTCAAGGATAAATTTGGGACTGAAGTTCGGGTAAGTAAATATAATATGTAACCTGCCCTGACCATACTTACAGCAAAACCTTTCCAATCTGACCATACTTGAAGTGAAAAATTTGTCAGTTACTGACTATATTAAAAGGTAAACATTTTCTAACTGACCATAACTTTCCTAACTGTACATACATTTTAACAGTTTAACCATTCCCAAACAACCTTACTTTTACGTGAAATTCTTAACTGATCAGACATTAGAGAGAAACTTTTTCTGACTGACCCCATAACTAGTCAAATACATACTGAGAATCCATTACTGACTGACCATACTAACAGTGAAGGTGTTCCTAACTGACCATACTTAGAGTGAAACCTTTTCTTAACTGACCACACTTACAGTGAAACCTTTCCGAACTGACAATACTTGCAGTGAAACCTTTAACTGACCATACTTGCAGTGAAACCTTTCATAACTGACCATACTGACAGTGAAACCTTTCATAACTGACCATACTGACAGTGAAACCTTTCATAACTGACCATACTTGCAGTGAAACCTTTCATAACTGACCATACTTGCAGTGAAACCTTTCATAACTGACCATACCATACTGACAGTGAAACCTTTCCTAACTGACCATACTGACAGTGAAACCTTTCATAACTGACAATACTGACAGTGAAACCTTTCATAACTGACCATACTGATAGTGAAACCTTTCATAACTGACCATACTGACAGTGAAACCTTTCATAACTGACAATACTGACAGTGAAACCTTTCATAACTGACAATACTGACAGTGACACCTTTCATAACTGACCATACTGACAGTGAAACCTTTCATAACTGACCATACTTGCAGTGAAACCTTTCATAACTGACCATACTGACAGTGAAACCTTTCATAACTGACCATACTGACAGTGAAACCTTTCATAACTGATCATACTTGCAGTGAAACCTTTCATAACTGACCATACTGACAGTGAAACCTTTCATAACTGACCACACTGACAGTGAAACCTTTCATAACTGACCATACTGACAGTGAAACCTTTTATAACTGACCATACTGACAGTGAAACCTTTCATAACTGACCATACTGACAGTGAAACCTTTCATAACTGACCATACTTGCAGTGAAACCTTTCATAACTGACCATACTGACAGTGAAACCTTTCATAACTGACCATACTGACAGTGAAACCTTTCATAACTGACCATACTGACAGTGAAACCTTTCATAACTGACCATACTTGCAGTGAAACCTTTCATAACTGACCATACTTGCAGTGAAACCTTTCATAACTGACCATACTGACAGTGAAACCTTTCATAACTGACAATACTGACAGTGAAACCTTTCATAACTGACAATACTGACAGTGAAACCTTTCATAACTGACCATACTGACAGTGAAACCTTTCATAACTGACCATACTGACAGTGAAACCTTTCATAACTGACCATACTGACAGTGAAACCTTTCATAACTGACCATACTTGCAGTGAAACCTTTCCTAACTGACCATACTGACAGTGAAACCTTTCCTAACTGACCATACTGACAGTGAAACTTTTCCTAACTGACCATACTTGCAGTGAAACCTTTCCTAACTGACCATACTGACAGTGAAACCTTTCATAACTGACCATACTTACAGTGAAGCCTTTCCTAACTGACCATATGTTGGAGAAAAACTTTTCCTAACTGACCATACTTGCAGTGAAACCTTTCCTAACTGATCATACTGACAGTGAAACCTTTCATAACTGACCATACTTACAGTGAAGCCTTTCCTAACTGACCATATGTTGGAGAAAAACTTTTCCTAACTGACCTATAACTGACCATATTATTTACAGTGAAATTTTTTCTGACCATATTTTACAGAGAAACATTTCCTATCTGATCATACTTTAAAGAAAACTTTTCGTAACTGACCCTACTTTACAGAGAAACTTTTCCTAACTGATCGTACTTTACAGCAAAATATTTCCTAACTGACCATAATTACAGTGAAACCGTTTCTAACTGACCATAATTACAGTGAAACCGTTTCTAACTGACCATAATTACAGTGAAACCTTTCTTAACTTACCAAACTTTTGAGAGAAACTTTTCCCACTGACCATACACATTTACTTACTGAGAAACCTTAACTGACTGGCCATACTTTACAGAGAATCCTTTCCTAACTGACCATACTTTACATAGAAATCTTTCCTATAACTGACCATACTTGACAGAGAAACATTTCCTGTCTGACCATACTTTACAGAGAAACTTTTTCTAACTGACCATACTTTACAGAGAATCATTTCCTGTCTGACCACACTTACGGTGAAACCTGATCATTTGAAATAAGAAACATTTCTTACCAAAGATATTTACAGGGAAACACTTCATAACCAACCATACTATAGCCAAACCTTTCTTAAAACCAACCTAACCTACAGCAAAACAGTGAGTGAGTAGGATTTAACGTCTTTTCAATATAATTTTTTCAGTCATATCACATTTCCTAACTGACCATACTTATGGTGAATTTCTTGTATCTGGTAAACTGACTATATTCACAGTGAAACCTGGTTAAGTGGTTATACTTTCATTGAAACCTTATCTCAGCTCCTCAGACAGCTTGTTGTAAGAGGCGACTGAGGCACCCGTGGGGTTCCCGGGTGTGAAAAGGAATAGGACCCCACCCGTGTGGTTCCCGGGGTGAAAAAGAATAGGACCCAACATAGTGATATGACTGAAATATAGTTGAAAGTGACGTTAAATCATATTCACTAACTCTGACCATAAAACCTTCTAAACTGATCATATTTGTAGTGAAAACTTCCCTACTGACCAAACTTATGGTAAAACATTTCATAACTGATCATACTAAAAATATAGTAACCTTTCTCACCCAACCAGTGAACTCAGCTAAACTGAACATCAACCAATCAGCTCAGCTAAACATACAATATACAACATAAATTTTCCTAACTGACCATACTCACAACATAGCCTTTTCTGAAGGCCCATTCTCATGGTGCGGTTAAAAGTAACAACTTGAGGCATACAACTCCCAGTTGACAGATTCCATCATAAAGGGGGCCAAAGACACTATTTTTTTCTCAAGCCGTAAATTTAGCGAAACACTTGCAGAATTTATCTGAGTTTCATTCTAAATGAAAGTATATGGACTGTAGACATAGAAATTGTTCGCAATATACAAACAACTTTTCAAAATAATTTGATAAGAAAATAACGAATTGCTGTGTTGTAGGACAGACAAAAGTCCCACTTTTCTTGGAGACCAACTTGCAATGCCATAGAATATATTATATCTGTATTGTTTTCAGCTTTGAAATGTTCCAAAATATTGATATGGGGTGGAATTGTGATTTAAAGTTGAACTGCAATCAATGTAGTGTACAACAAAGCCAATGATGAAAATACAATATCTTGATCAATCTCCAAGGTTGTCTGTCCACATCTGTAATGTTAGCACCTCTATTGAATTTGGTCTTCTGTATCATACAATACTATCATCTCATACTTTTTATGAATTTGGTACAGAAAACACTTCTGTGTGGCTGATTCGGTACATAAAATCAACAAAATTATTTGAAAAGTAAATAAAAAATAAGGTTTTCAAAAACTGCTAACGTGACTGCTAATAGAATGTCTGTCCACAATTAAAGTAACGTTAGCAACAACATTGTTCAAGCTATACTCTATTCTATCACAGTTAGTCAAAATTTCATTGTAAGTCTGTATTTCCTACAAAGCACTTCCACTAACAATGTAATTGATGAGTCATGTTAAGTGCAATTGAATGTGAAAATTCAATTTGTTTTGTGTCTGTCCACTTATGTAATGTTAGCAACAGAGTAACGTTAGCAATATAACTAAGTAGGATTTACGTAAATTTTGTTGCAGATACAGGTCTTTCTTATGTTTGCTTGGCAGAACTGACAAAGTGAGCAGAGTTGGTTGATAATAGCAGTCTGCAGTATTTATTTTTGCAGCTAAATCATCACTTTATAAGGTGTCTGTCTGAATGTAACATTAGCACTGCCATGTTTATTGCTAATGTGACATCTGTCCACATGTGTCATGTTAGCAATGACTGACACATGGTAAAAATTTTGCATTGGCGTTATCAATTTGCCTGATAGTTCATGAACATGTAGATAACAGAGCTTAGAAACCATATATCTGATCTTCATCATGGTAAATTCTGGCATTTTGTGAAAATTCCCCGAAATAGGCATGTCTGTCTGTCCACAACATTTGTCTGTCCAAATGTAATGTTAGCAACAGTAATATTTGATTTTTGTTAACCTGTAGGTTGGTTAACAGGCATTCCTCATGCTCACTTGAAATTTCCTCTTGATTTCTTTCTGAAATCACCTAGTTTGCGGCAAGCGTCTTTTCCATAGCAAAAAAAGAAATGTTTCTGACGATGTAATGCTGCTAACGTTACTGTTTGTCTGTCCATAGCATCACGTTAGCAACCATGTTAAATCAAACTTTTACTCAGAAAAACTATGCGCCATCTGCATGAAATGCTTTGAATAGTTTCAAAAAGCATTGTGGAAGCTAGGAATTAATTTTCAGTTGTGTGTGGTCAAAACGTCACTTACACAGAAAACCTTTGGCAAACCTTGTGTCTGTCCTACACCCATTATTTGCATTTGCTGGGTACTTTTTGCATTGAAAATAAGCTTTCCCACTATTTCAGATGATCATGAACTGCTGGAGTGTTCATTCAATTATACTACATTGCATTAAGAGAAACATTTTGCTCCTGCTTAGAGTCAGAGCAGCAGAACACAGCCCTCCTGCAGTGATCTGCAGAGAAACTATCAGATGGAAGGGGGGCAACAAAATCTATTCTAGATTTTCTCACAACCGACCAATTATCTCAAAACTTTCACAAAATCAGACTTAAACCATCATTGTCAAGATAACACATGCAAAACATAAAATAGTCAGTGTTTATTTTTCATTGTTGATGGCCACTTTTTGGCCCCCATTAAACTGGAATCTGTCAGTTGCACTGAGAGAACACTCGTACAATTTTAGTTGCATGCTGAAAGTCATCCGAAATAGAAGAGTTGTTACTACAAATCACTTTGTGAGAATGGGTCTTAAAATTGACCATACTTATGACATAGCCTTTCCTAACAGTGAAAACTCTCTGAACAAAGCCAATCTTACATGTACCTGAAATACAATTGTACACTTGGATGTTTGTTCAACCACTGCACCTTTTTCTTTCGTAGGTGTTTACCTTCCCTTCCCCACCCTCCAGTCTAACCTATGTGCCAGTTGTTCCCCCTGTTAATGCTACCCATGTTCGTATCCTGTACGACCGCCCCAAGTCTAACACCGAGAGGATCGGCATAGCATTTGAAGTGTATGGCTGTCCTTCAGACAGCCATGGTATGTGAGCTATGTTGTATTGACACCCTCGCAATTCTCTGTTCAAATTTAATGTTTTAACATTGTTTTGGGGGTGTGAGTTATTTGTACTAACCCAGCTGTCCCTTGTTGACTAATTTATGTTGTGGTCGAGCCAGTGGGAATACGTACAGTATGTTTACAGCTTGAATGGGTCCACCTGTATATGATCAGGTAAGGGTGATCTCGAAGGAGGTAAAAATAAACACCTCAACAAAAGTAAGTTCCCCCCTAAACATTGGTTAATATTTTCTAAGATATTTATGCGATTGTAACGAGATTTCTCACAGAGCATTAGTGTGACCAGTGCATCAATCAGTGAAAATGATTACCCTTTACGTGGTGCTATGCCCGAATGAGCATGCATTGAATGTAAGACAGTAGCATTTCCATAAATTGCAAAACAGATTATCAAAGACAGATTTTATTCAGTAACGAACAAATCCTAACCGATAGAGCAAACACAGTGATATCCGATCACACGATTTGACCAGAGCAACAATCAATGAAAAAGATTACCCTGTACGTGGTGCTATGTCTGAATGAGCATGCATTGAATGCAAGACGATAGCATTTCCATAAATTGCAAAACAGAATATTAAAGGCAGATCTTATTCAATAACGAATAAATCATAACCGGTAGAGCAAGACAGTGCTATCCAATCACACGGTTTGACCAGAGCAGCAATCGGTGAATATGATTACCGTGTAGGTGGTGCTATGCCGTAACCCTGTCAGGCCTGGAGGGCCATTATAGCCCCACCTACCAAACTTTCTCTCTTATCTCCGGAGCAACAACAAAATAAAAGCAGACTTTTTACACGTAGTTTGTCATATTGGGGTGATTTTGAACGTAATTGCATACTCCCAGAGCAGAGGATCATAGGTAAATCACTGGGACTTTTGGGACCTTTCCAGGTCTGGGGGGCTACGTTTAAAAAAAATGATGAAAACATCACTTTTCTGGTACCTCACATGGCCGCCATCTTGGATTTACCCATGATCCTCTGTTCGGGGGATATGCAAATACAATGTACGTTCAAACTGACCCCAATATGACAAACTAAAAAGTCTGCTTTTATTTTATTGTTGCTCCGGAGATAGGAGAGAAAGTTTGGTAGGAGGGGCTATAATGGCCCTCCAGGCCTGACAGAGTTAAGGCATAGCACCATCTACACGGTAATCATATTCACCGATTGCTGCTCTGGTCAAATCGTGTGATTGGATAGCACTGTCTTTGCTTTAGCGGTTAGGATTTGTTAGTTATTTAATAAAATCTGTCTTTGATAATCTGCTTTGCAATTTATGGAAATGCTACCGACTTGCATTCAATGCATGCCCATTCAGGCATAGCACCACGTACAGGGCAATCTTTTTCACCGATTGTTGCTCTGGTCAAACCGTGTGATTGGATAGTACTGTCTTTGCTCCACCTGTTAGGATCTGTTCATGATTGAATAAAATCTGTCTTTGATAATCTGTTTTGCAATTTTTGAAATGCGACCGTCTTGCATTGAATCCATGCGCATTTAAGCATAGCGCCACCTGCAGGGTAATCATTTTCACTGATTGTTGCGCTGATCAAACTGATACTCTGTGAGAAATCTCGTTACAATCGCATAACTATCTTAGAAAATATTAGCCAATGTTTAGGGGGGAAGTTACTTTTGTTGAGGTGTTTAGATCTTTTTTGCTATAAAATATCAGTTTACATAATGAATTAAGCAAAATCCTCTGGTGGTGCACACAGACATATATATCCCCATCAAAATGGTAGTAAAACAAAGGTCACACCTAATCTGAAAAATATATCTTGCCCTTCGGGCAGCCAGTACCTAAGATTTGGTTGTCTGAAAAAAAAATATGCTGTTGTCCATGGTGGGCAGCCAGTTCCTGAAATGTTATTGTCCGAAAAAAACAATTCAGTTGTCCAGGTAATTTGCAATTGCTTGAGTAGTTGTTCATAATTTCTTATTTCCATTTTGGCAATTATTGTTGTCATTGTCGTTTTGTCTGGGCTGTCTGCAGCAGCTTGAGTGCCAGAACATACTTGTGTTGCATAGAATTATTCTGTGTCTTGATAGGGTTCTTGCAGAAGGAATTTGTTCCTCTGACAAACAGAATGGCAGCATCTGCCAGTTCCTACAAATTCAACAAAACAGTTCTTTTTTCTCAGCATCTTTTTCAAGCTAAGTGTATTTTTCATCCAACCAGGTAGGAATTAAGGGACGCTTCAATTTCTTCCCATAATTTGTTTTAGCAGTGTCCGTAGCCAACCGGTTGTTTAACCACCACCGTAACGTCACAATGCATATCTATCCATAATTTTAAACCAATATTACAACCTGTCTCGACTAACGCAGTCAACATTGACCTCCATTGCCATCGAAATTTCATACAGAACGGGCTGTGCTGATTGGCCTAAAGGGCTGTCGCTAGTCTACAGAAGGCATGCAGTCACACAGAAAATCCCCAGTCAGGGAAAGCCTGTGATCTCCGTGGCTGGGGAATTTTATATATATCGATCATGCTGTCGATAAAAGAATAGGATAGGACTGACAGAATTTCGTTCAGCAAATTATGCTACCAGATTGAGAAAAAACAGCAGGGATGCTATGTTTTATCGAATGCTAGATCGGAATTTCTCATGGACTGTCAGGCAGCAGCTTGTAATTTTTACTTGTCTAAAATAATCTTCACTTCACCGGGACATAGGGCTAGCGATTTTGCGTGCTCTGAAACATAAATTGGCATCTATATAATTTGTAGGCCAGTTATCTGTCACGCTACTGAAACAACATTGACTGGTTCTTCAAATGGTAAATTAATTTTATTGAGCAAAAACAATCTTTTGTACCTCCACTTTAGAGAGCGAGATCTCCCTAACCTGGTGATGTAGTTTGGAGTTCATCCCTGCATGTTTTCTCATTCATGTCTGCAGTCTGCGAGAGCGGTCGATCTGTCTTTGGATCTTGCATTGCCTGAGTGATACAAGAGTGATCCCTCACTCCCATATCACTCTCCTTTGCATTGACAGTTTTGAGGAGAGTGATCAAAAGCTCTCCTGGAGAAATATTTAGGACAGTGACAGAGACTCAGAGTGATCACTCACCTTCAAACTGAGGGACTATGTCTGCTTATATGTACTGTTTCAGTTGTTCATTAGTTGATGTATTTAGTCATCCAACATTTCGGATGCATTTCTCTGTCTTTTTAATGATCTGATCAGACAGTTCAAGTGTATATATACTTGTATGTAATGACTGAATGCCAGTTCCATTTGGGATTTTCTATATATATTGTTTATTAATATTGAAACAATCTTTGACTCAATGTTTCAGAACATCGATTTTTTGGCAAAACTTGAACGAGAAATGTGTAAAAACAATGCAGCACTTACAAAATGATGCAACAGTGCCTGTTAAGCTAGGAATTCATTCTATTCAGCCTTGTGAAAGGTGTACAAGCAAGACACATTTTCATGAATTTTCTTCCAAGTTGCACATTACAGATAAACAACTGAATTAAAGTGCCATATATTCACTTTCATCATCATGGTGAGAGGCAATATAGGAATTAGCTGATTTGGGTGTTCACATGTAATACTTTTAAATGTCCTCAAGATGTACATTATATATAATTGTGTTTTTCAGCTGACTCTCAGTCTATCTGTGGTTGGAACAGTGTGGGGTATAAACACATTCACACAGATGAGGAGAGGCTCCAGTATCACTGTCTAGACAAGTGCTCCAATCAGGTGGTCGTGGACAACTCTGGCAACTGTGATACATCCAGGTGTAACCCTAACCCCTGTCAGAACGGAGCCACATGTACAACCACACGCAGGGGCTACGATTGTGAATGTGCTCCTAACTTTGATGGGCCTCAATGTGAAAACGGTAATCCCTCGATGTCTCTCAGCAGGGCTCTCAAGGAGAGGCGAGCGATCACTCGCGTGCGCCTCTTGCTCGCCTGAAATAAAAAAATGGCGAGTGGTGAACCACTCGCCTGTTTTCGTCGGTCAGAATAAAATTTAATGACATCTTCTTCAGCTGTTGCTGTCAAGTTCTTGGCTTCCAAAATATCTTGTTGTTCATCATTGGCATGTTTCATAGGTCAGAATAAAATTTAATGACATCTTCAGCTGTCGTAAAATTCTTGGTTTTGTAAAGATCTTGTTGTTCAGCAATTTCGGAAGGCTTCCTGCCATTTCCGCTTCATGTGTTTGTGCAAAACACGAAATTACAGATCCGTTATAGGTGGACTGGTAGCCGCCCTTGTATTTTCATACAGACACGTTTTGAGAGGTGGGATATTATGATTTCCACAAATATAAAATCTGTCAAACACCACGGCTCAAACCACCATGGCATCACTCCGTTTTAAACATTAGTTTCCAATTTTAATTTACTCACGCTGTTACGCGGACTTTCGTCCCACGATCAAGTCCATGCTTTTCATTGCTCTCACGCAATTCCGATGTCAAGCACGCGCCTTTTTTTCGTTCCTGACAATTTTGTCAATGTTAGCGGAAAATTGCACGATGTCGAATCCGAAAGGAAAGCCGATAGAATTATCAATGTACCTAAAATACTGTTTGTGTAATTGGTTTAGCTGCAGTAAAGGTTTTGACTTGAAAAAAACATGCAATTTCTGTCAGTCTCTATAATTTTAAGATTCTACTTGTAGAAGTAATTTTAGCATTTCAATCGCTTCAGGAATTTCTCAGGCGAGTGATAAAAGCACTCGCCTGAGCTTAAATTCAGGCGAGTGACGAATCACTCGCCTTCATTTTTACCCCTCAGCCCATAGGGCTGTAGGGTCTTGTCGTTGGCATGTACGTCTGGTCGGCCGGACGGACGGACGGCCGGACGGACGGACGGACGGCCGTCTGTCAACAATTTTTTGTCCGGGCTAGATCTCAGTTACTATTTGACTGACAGTTCTGATACTCACAGTGAATATCCCTAGTATCCCAGAGATGTGCACTGTCATGTTTATTCCATGTTACGTCATTTCTTTACAGAGTTATGGCCCTTTGAAATTTCGCGTCACTAACTTTTGTCCGGGCTAGATCTCAGTTACTATTTGACTGACAGCTCTGATACTCACAGTGAATATCCCTAGTATCCCAGACATGTGCACTGTCATGTTTATTTCGCGTTACGTCATTTCTTTACAGAGTTATGGCCCTTTGAAATTTTGCGTCACTAACTTTTGTCCGGGCTAGATCTCAGTTACTATTTGACCGACAGCTCTGATACTCACAGTGAATATCCTTAGTATCCCAGACATGTGCACTGTCATGTTTATTTCGTGTTACGTCATTTCTGTACAGAGTTATGGCCCTTTGAAATTTTCCGTCACTAACTTTTGTCCGGGCTAGATCTCAGTTACTATTTGACTGACAGCTCTGATACTCACAGTGAATATCCCTAGTATCCCAGAGATGTGCACTGTCATGTTTATTTTGCGTTACGTCATTTCTTTACAGAGTTATGGCCCTTTGAAATTTTGCGTCACTAACTTTTGTCCGGGCTAGATCTCAGTTACTATTTGACCGACAGCTCTGATACTCACAGTGAATATCCCTAGTATCCCAGACATGTGCACTGTCATGTTTATTTCGTGTTACGTCATTTCTGTACAGAGTTATGGCCCTTTGAAATTTTCCGTCACTAACTTTTGTCCGGGCTAGATCTCAGTTACAATTTGACTGACAGCTCTGATACTCACAGTGAATATCCCTAGTAACCCAGAGATGTTGAGTACTACACACACACACTCGACTCTTCCCTGGAATAGATATTGTCCGGGCTAGATCTCAGTTACTATTTGACTGACAGTTCTGATACTCACAGTGAATATCCCTAGTATCCCAGACATGTGCACTGTCATGTTTATTTCGCGTTACGTCATTTCTTTACAGAGTTATGGCCCTTTGAAATTTTGCGTCACTAACTTTTGTCCGGGCTAGATCTCAGTTACTATTTGACCGACAGCTCTGATACTCACAGTGAATATCCCTAGTATCCCAGACATGTGCACTGTCATGTTTATTTCGTGTTACGTCATTTCTGTACAGAGTTATGGCCCTTTGAAATTTTCCGTCACTAACTTTTGTCCGGGCTAGATCTCAGTTACAATTTGACTGACAGCTCTGATACTCACAGTGAATATCCCTAGTAACCCAGAGATGTTGAGTACTACACACACACACTCGACTCTTCCCTGGAATAGATCTTCATCTATGAAGAACTATTCACCAGATCTTTACTAACTTTTCTTGAGGTATCGATCCACACAGTCTTGGATCGATATCCCTTCACAGGATTGATGACTGAAGCCGGTACTAGCAAATACTAATCGTTGAGTATTCTCTTGAATCAACATTAATACATATGTGGGTAAATAAATTTGACAGAATTCAGCAGATTTTTATGTCAACCTGTTATTCGCTGGACATATTGTGCTGAGGGGTCAAAGCACCTTTTAGGTGCAGCCTCATGTTTATTCTGGTTCTTGGCTTCCTACCACACAAATTTGTTTCCAAAAGATCTTGTAATAAGTCCAATTTATTGAAAATGAGCTTTCAACATGTTTTTAACTTGCCCTCCGATCCTTGCTCAAAACAAGCTTACCTCGTTTCTTTAAATATTGGAACTTAAAGGGAACGTAAACTCTGCGGTAAAACACCGCGGGAATTATACAAAAGTCCCGATAAATTAAAAAAATCGTGACAAATATTTTTTCTCATTTTTTCCCAATGAATGAGACAGACGCAAACATAGAAAATACCGCCGCCATGTTTATTTTGGGCAGGATTTTTATTCAATGGGAAAGCGTGAAATTCAGTTGTGCCGATAATCTCCTACGTCATCGGACATTCTCTGCGTCGAGATAACATGGCCGCATATGGTCGTTTTCATGCACTCCTCCATTCCCCGACTAACAGAGGCAATGTTATAGATTAGCTTTGATGTAGAATACGGCCTGATTCTAGCAGATATTCTACGATGCCGGGCTGCTCTGCATTTGGCTGTCACAATGTACCAGGTAATCCCGACACCACAGGGGCTTGTAGCTGGTCCGTTATTAATTATGATATTAATATTTATATATACTCTCCTCCTACTGTATATAGAGTAGGAGGAGAGTATGTATAAATATTAATATCATAATTAATAACCGACCAGCTACAAGCCCCTGTGCCCGACATGTCGCACTATCATCCTCGTTCATGTTTGTAAGCTACGGTCTCGAATACTGCACCTCTGCAAATTGACGCGTTTTTACCTCCAGAGGCAGAAGAACTAGTGTCCGCTGACGTCACGATTCTTCAAACATGGAGGCCTCTATGTTGTTCCAGTGTAACGAAGTTAAAACGTTTAGTACTGCTTTGAAAAAATTGTAAAAAAATATCTGATGCACGATTTGGATTCTATTAGGAAAAAGCTTTAACTGCATGGCCATGCACGGTTCACCAGAGTTTACGTTCCCTTTAAGGATGTGTACTATGGGGTATTGCTTCAAAAATAACACTTCCATAACATTTTTCCAAAGGGCTTAGCTGTGGGTCAATGGCTAGGGAAAGGGGCCATGGCTCTTTGTAGAATGTTAGCAGAATTTCTCTCTGCAGATGCCTGATGTTAACTTTTGGCATCTGAATAATTAGAAGGAATAGGGTAGACCCGTTACAAATTATGTAAATAAATTAACAGTTTAATGTTATACAGCATGATCTTACACATGTTAGTATCTGTTACAGCCTGATTGATGGAGAATTTGCTAAACTATCTAATACAATATTTTCATTATTTTGGGATTACACTATCTTAGAATAGCACAGATTCTAGTGCTGGAAATGGTTGAGTCCTTTGCCAGATTCGAACCAGCTAAAGTACCACCAGAGTGAGGCACCCAACCGCCAGCACTATAAATGACTTGGTCAATGTGGCCTCCCACAAAAACAGGAGTTAGCAGACAGGTAGTCTTGAAACGAACATATCTAAAACAAATTATCTGTATATTTCTTCCATATATTTTTGGACTTTATATACATTGTTCGGTAGTACCTCAAAGCTCGTAATTTAGTTTTTTGCCCAGTCCTTTCAAGTGAACTTCAGATGTGCAAAAATAAAATTGTACTGAAATGTCGCTTATCAAAATGTCGCATGCTGAATGTCTCTTACCAAAATGTCGCTTGGTGAAATGTCATGTCTGGACTGGACCATAGGGGTACCACAGTGGATATACACCATCAGTGGCAGTCCAGGCTGACAAGGCTATGATATTGTTACAGAGAAGATTTTCACCATTGAATATTGGAAAACCAGTTTGTAGTTTGGAATAAGCATGCCATATTCTGATATCTGTTGTAGTCAGAATCATGTCAGTCTCAATGTAGTACTTGACTTCTAAAATTGGTTGATATGTTGTTTGGATCACATTCTTACACGTCCTTACATTGATTTTTCAGCTCCTTCTTGCAGGGGTTCATCTATGTTGGGTTTTACAGCCATTATTCTGAGGGTAAAAGTACCACAGAAACTGAATATTGTTAGCAAAAAACTAAAACTATACCATTTTGATGGATTTTTAACAGAAATAGACAATATTTTCAGAAAAATTCAATTCCTAGCTGAATCCAAGAAATATTTTTGCGGTTATGCTTTGAGTATTTCCAACTGAACAAAATAATGGAAGTAAAAACATTTTAAAAGTTTATGATTGAGGCACGAAAAAAACCCTCAGTATTTTGGACAGGGCTGTAGAAAATAGGACATCTATGAAGCCCTGTTCCTAACTGGTTTGATACCATGGTCATGTTCTACAGTTGTCAGACTTGTCAATAGGACATCTATGAAGCCCTGTTCCTAACTGGTTTGATACCATGGTCATGTTCTACAGTTGTCAGACTTGTCAATAGGACATCTATGCGCGCCCTGTTCCTAACTGGTTTGATACCATGGTCATGTTCTACAGTTGTCAGACTTGTCAATAGGACATCTATGCGCGCCCTGTTCCTAACTGGTTTGATACCATGGTCATGTTCTACAGTTGTCAGACTTGTCAATAGGACATCTATGCGCGCCCTGTTCCTAACTGGTTTGATACCATGGTCATGTTCTACAGTTGTCAGACTTGTCAATCAGGCTTCAGCTAGATCATCTTCTCTGTCAGCACTCTTGCAAAATAATTTACTGCAATCCCTTAAGGATCATTTATTGTGTCATGCCCCCTGAAAAATGTTTGAATATCTTGAAATTAACAAATCACAGCAATTAAGCTGGAAAATAACAAACACATACTTGGGCTTGTATTGGGGCAATGCACATCTGGTGAACATAGCTATTAAGAAAAGATTCTAGAATGTTTTTTAAATTTGTCATTTTGGTTCACAAGATGGCACATTTGATGAAAAATTTCTTTAAAATTTCAGTTCATTAACAACCAATAATGCCCTGTTTGTCATCATTTTCAAAATATGCGGTTTGGATAAACAGTTATCCCTCATCACTTAGGGCCACTATGAGATATGCCAAGCTGATATGAGCCTTAATTTTTTGCCTGAACTTTATAGGCCTACATTGAAAATTATTTTAGAGGACCAGAAGATCTCATTATGTTGCGCTGTAATACTCTTTTGAAGAAATTCTTGTGCACTAAAAATTGATTAAATTATAAGATGTCCCAAAATATTTTTTATCAGAAACCATTTGCATTAATATTGCAAGACAACCTTAATAATATTTGTGTGAATTTTCAGGTTGCTGTGCTTTGTTAATTTCAAGATACTGAGATTTGTTTGAGGGTGACACCATACAATCCTGTTACAAGAACAACCAATCTAATTAAAATTAAATCCTATCTGCTCCCCATTTGGATATGTCGCTTGTAGGATCTAACAGGCTTGCAGTAACTCTCGTGGTACCAATCTCGAGAACGCTTCATAGTGCTTTGAAGGGAACATTGATGACAAAGAATTTTTGGTTGGCTCAGCCGAACTAGCCGGCTCGATGGCGGGGTGTCTTTTCATGTTGCCGCAGTCCCGACATTGTGGCACCATAATACGGGGTAGATATATGGACTCATCTTTGGTGTAAACATTGGGGTAAATTGACACAGTGAACCTATCTCCCCTCTCTGAGTGCAAATGGATGAGTCCAGATGCGACCATGATGTCATAATGCTATTAAATATCCATGGTATGGCATGTGTATGGGCGCTCAGAACACCAAATTCAATTGAAATACGTAAGATCCTATATAGCAACATGTGCGATTGGGGAGCATTGATAGGATATTAATTTATTAAGATTGAAGAACAACACCAATGATCCTTTAAGTCTGTTGTGGGGTAGAATTGCAACTGATTGGATTGCCAAAAATTTCACTGAAAAGTAATGATTATCAGTGTTAAATGTAACATACATGACAGTGTAATTAAAGTGATTGTAAACCCTCAAGTAAAGTTTCCATCAAATGAAAGACCATTGGAAACAGTGTCCAAAAATATTTATTGTAATTTTTTACGATTTTATTACACAGAGTAAACTGCAAATAAAGAATGCTATTCTATGGTGGTCTGTTGCAATCATATTTAGATCCAGTGACGTCACACTGTCTTAATACATATATTTCAAACTGTGTATGCACTTTCCAATGCATGATTCAAGCTTAAGGTGTATATACTTCGAGCTTCAACACAGACTCACTGTTCAAATGTGCATGTTTCACCAAAATGGGGGAAATTAAATGCCAGATTCAAATTGGCTTGAAACTCATGAGTTACCATCTCCCAGATTTTGGTGAAACATGCACATTAGAACAGTGAGTATTTGTTGAAACTCAAATTATACACACCTTAAGCTTGAATCAAGCATTGGAAAGTGCATACACAGTTTGAAATATATGTATTAAGACAGTGTGACGTCACTGGACCTAAATATGATTGCAACAGACCACCATAGAATAGCATTCTTTATTTGCAGTTTACTCTGTGTAATAAAATCGTAAAAAATTACAATAAATATTTTCGGACATTGTTTCCAATGGTCTTTCATCTGATGGAAACTTTACTTGAGGGTTTACGATCACTTTAAGTTTGATAAATCAACCCTCTTCATCAAATTCATTTATACTATTGTAGGCATCACAACTGGACTGAAGCTAGTTCTTTCATCTTCCAAAAAGGATGTCGGCATAAATTTCCATATTGTCTTGCTTGTGGAGGTTGCTTCCCCTGCTGAGAGGTTCAAGATAGACTATGATAATGGTTTCCAAATCACGGTGAAATCAGAGAAACTCTCCACAATCACGGATATTCTAGCCAGTCAGCAGTATATCAGTAGTGGTTCTAATTTCTTGGAGACATATCAGGGTTCAAACCTGAAGGGACACCTGACCAGGTACAACTATCTATCCCCAGGCAAGTACGGAATAACTGTAAGGACGACGGCTTCCACTCAAACATTGTCTGATACAAAGAATTTTGAGGCAATTTCAAACAACCCGTGCAGCACGTTACTCACACTGATTAACTTGGAGAGTACTTACACTAAGAGACAAACATTTATGGAGAGCATGGAGATACTGTTGTTAACGAGCGTACACACACAATGCAAAGGACAAGCCGTCCGCACCCAAGATTGGTGGTGGGATGTCTATAACCTCACAGAGTCAAAACCTGTGGTTGCAAATGGCAATGATATCAGCCTTCCTGATGCAGTTACCACTTACCGCTCCAGTTTGTTTATGCCTGCTAACACACTGAGTGCTGGCCAGTACGGTATTGTGGTATCTCTTATATTAGTTATGGAACCAGACAGACAGGTGCTCAAAGCCAGTGCCAGTGTAAGTTAACTGTACGGTATCATGCTTATATTGTCAGCCTAACCAAACCAGGACCATCTAGTTTTTAGCCCACCATCACCAGATGGTGAGCTGTTCAAATCACTTTTCGTCCGTCCGTCCATAAACAATTCTTGTTATCGCGATTTCCCAGGAACTACTGCATGGATCTTTCTCAAATTTGGCACACAGGTTCCCCTTGAGGTCTAGTTGTGCAAGATATCTGTTCTGGTCCGATTCGAAAATACAATATGGCCACAAGGCAGTCATCTTGGATTTCCCCATGAAACTTTGTTATCGTGATTTCTAGGGAAGTACTGCATGGATCTTTCTCAAATGTGGTACACAGGTTCCCCTTGAGGTCTAGTTGTGCAAGATATCTGTTCTGGTCCGATTCGAAAATACAATATGGCCATAAGGCAGCCATCTTGGATTTCCCCATGAAACTTTGTTATCGTGATTTCTAGGGAAGTATACTGCATGGATCTTTCTCAAATTTGGTACACAGGTTCCCCTTGGGGTCTAGTTGTGCAAGATACGTACCTTTTTCGGTCCGATTCGAAAATCCAATATGGCCACCAGGCGACCATCTTAGATTTCCCCATGAAACTTTATCGTGATTTCTCAGGAACTACTGCATGGATCTTTCTCAAATTTGGTACACAGGTTCCCCTTGTGGTGCAGTTCTGCAAGATGTCTTTTTAGTCCAGTCAAATTGAGGTTTGACCCACCACAAATTGCAACAGAATTGTTTTTGCTGCAGTGCATTTCCGAAAGGTCTCTAGAATAACATACTAAAAGTCTACAAACAGATATGCATGGGAAATATATTAAATTTCAAGTTGAAATTTGAGGTATTTTTCGCGAAATTTCAGTGTTTACCTGTCTCTTGCTCCTATAAGAAAACCTTGTAGTTGGTACTAAGCGTGAAAGAAATGGGTCATTACTTACACTCATTCTATTCGTTATCATATCAAGGTTATACTCAGCCTAAAATAATACCCTTGCACGAAAATATTTATGAAGATATTCAAAATGGCGGATGTATGGGGTCATTCTAAATCTGAACTTTTTACCATATTCATGACAGTCCAGGCAATCTATCTGGTTTTTTTAGCTGGACCCAAAACAAATTGCAACAGAATTTTTTTCACTGGTATGCATTTCTCATACGTCCCCAGAACAACATACTAAAAGTCTACCAAAATCTATGTGGTGGAGATACGACTTTTTTTGAAAACAAAGATACGCCATTTTATAATACATAATAGGCCATTATGCCTCATATAAGCAAGGTATAATATTGTTTTTTCCGTGAATAAGGACAGTTTATCATCCAGAAATCCAACTAATACATGACCCAGGGTACAGTATGCCATTGTGGTGAAAACATGTGTCTTCCCTGTGGATTTGCTCATAAGTGTAGATAGCAAACTGATAGTTCAGCATCAGGCTATATGAATTATACATGGTAATAGGGGCCCTCGGTGGCAGAGTAGTCTAAGGCGCTTCGCTGGTGACCGCTAGCCTCACACCGCTGAACCGGCACGTGTTCGAGCCCAGCTGGTCCATGTGTGAAAGTTTGTGAGTTACTTGCCGAAGGGCGGTGGTTCTCTCCGGGTACTCCGGCTTCCTCCACCAACCAAACTGACTGTCACCATATGAGTGAAACAAACTTGAGTGTGACATTAAGCCAAATTCCCTACCTACCCTACATGGTAATATTCAGTCAGTTAACATTTTTGCCATCAGCATATTCATCTGAAAGAGGAATTCTCTACCAAAATACATGAAATGACAAGCTGTGATATATTTTCCTTCAACAGATAATTGTCACAGACAATATTTCCACAAACGCACTCATGGAGATATCTCTCGATTATAACAACATGTGCCTTGTTGAACAATACAGCTCTGCAAACCATTAATGATCTATCGCAATTGTGTGTCAGATATGTTTTGACGAAAGAAGAATAATTATGCAGATCCGATCATCTAATTATCAAACAAATAATAATCTAGATTATAGGCAAACTTGATGTTCTACCATGACGTTCTACCATGCCATTTACCATGTTTCATTTTACATTTGCAGCAATATAGGCCATGCTCCTACAGATTCATCTTCTTCAGCTGCAATCTTTCTTGCAGTTGCCCCTGATAACTTCAAAGAGTGCCAGTGGAACTGGTGGCAGTTCAGTTTTTAAAGAGAAAAGCCGTCCACTCTCATTCTTGTGGCTGCAATGGATGGTCTTCCCCTTTCCAGTCTAAACACGTGAACCTTGATACTTAGCTGATGCTGATGTTGTTGGAAGGTTTTGTACCTGCACATATATGGTTCGTTTTTGTCACAGAAACGCTTGTATCTCATGCAGCCAATTGCTTCGTCAGGGTTATCTTTGTATAAACACACAAACACCTGCAATAGATAACCTCCATTGGGACTCCCAGAGATCTGGTTGAACACTTCAGCTTGTTGGCGAAATAGCTCATTGAGCGTTGTTTTCTTTACGGCCGCACATTTGACAATGCCATATGGTCAGTATACTGTGTCACAGCCCTGAATGGCATGCACAAACAGCATATTTGTGCAGACTTACATTCCCAGAACAGCCTTTGTCTTCTTGACATTCCATACTATCTGTTTCTTTGCATTCTCTCTTGACTCTGGCTGAAAGTAGATGTCATTGTCATCCATGTCTGCATGAAAACAGAGCAGAACTAACAGGTCAATATCATCACCAACCAAGTTTTAATGCTTTCAGTCGATTAAACGGCAGCTTTTACAATAAAAACATCTGCATATGAAACATCCCGCCCTTTCCAACTGGCCACTCATAAGAGTAATGAACTGCTACTTGTTGACGTTGTTTGTTAGGGATTCGTCCTTCCTTGACTGAATGACCATGTCACTAGCGGGGCTGGACAGTTTGGAATGTCAAGAAGACAAAGGCTGTGCTGGGAATGCAAGTCTGTACAAATATGTTGCTTGTGCATGCCATTCTGGGCTGTGACACAGTATTCCGACCATATGGCATTGACAAAGGTGCTGCCTTGAAGAAGACAACTGTCACTGAGCTATTTCGCCAACAAGCTGAAGTGTTCATCCAGGTCGTGGGTCCCGACGAAGGCCATTTATTGCAGCAGCATAGAAAACGCTTATATGTTTATACAATAGTAACCCAGACGAAGGAACTGACTTGAGGGGAAAACCATTAATTGCAGTCACAAAAATGGGAGTGGACAAATCACTCGGCTTCTCCCTGCGAAAACTGATCTGCCACCAGCTTCAGGGGTTACTTGAGGTTATCAGGTGAAACTGCAAGAAGGATTGTAGCTGAAGCAGATGCGCCTGTAAGGATCATGGCCTGGATTGTTCAAGTCTGTGTGGAGAATGCAAACGACTGAGCTGTGCAAACTCATCAAACCCAGATCTTTGAAAATGACATTAGCGAAGACTGGTATTGGGATTGATACTGCTGTGAAATATTCCTCAACTTGTGGCAGTGTTCATGAGGAATAACAATAAAAGACATCAACTATATGTATGAGAAGTCACTTCCCCTAATAATATGTTACCATGAACCAGAATGTAAAATGAAACATTATAAGTTATGCCGTCAACTTTGCCTATAAATCAAAGTATTATTTGTTTGATAATTAAATGATATATTAGGATCTGCATAATTATTCTTCTTTCATCAACAACATTTGACTTACAAACAATTGTGATGGATCATAAATGTTTGGCAGATTGTCGTTATATATCTGAACTATTGTTGAACGCGAAGTTGAATCTAATTTCTCTCTCTCTGCTGATTGGCAAGGCTGCATTTTTTCAACAAGGTACAAACACTATTGAATGTTGGACCTGACACTTGCTACGTGCTTGTGATGGAGTTATATCTTTATAAGTTGATGGAACTATTGTCTGTGATTGTCATAGGTTGAACGAAAATATATCACAGCTCGTCAGTTCCCTTTCGGATAACAATGCTAATGGAAATATTGCCAACTGGCAGGATATTACCATGTATGATTATATACCCTGGTGCGGAACTATCGTTTTGCTATCTACTTTTATGAGCAAATCTATTGGGAATGCAAATGTTTTCACCACCATAGAATAATGTATCCTAGATCATCATGTATTGATTAGATTTCTGGATGATAACCTGTCCTTATTCAGAGACAAACCAATATTTTCTACCTTCTTATATCAAGCATGATGGTGTATCTTTGTTTTAGAAAAAGTCGTATCTCAACCAAATAGATTTTGGTAGACCTTTAGTATGTTGTTCTGGGGACCTATTAGAAATGCATACCAGTGAAAAAAATTCTGTTGCAATTTGTTTTGGGTTCAGCTAAAAAAGCCCACATAGATTGCCTGGACTGTCATGAAAATGATAAAAAGTTCAGATTTAGAATGACCCCATACATCCGCCATTTTGAATTTTTCCATAAATGTTTTCGTGCAAGGGTATTATTTTAGGCTGAGTATAACCTTGATATGATAACGAATAGAATGAGTGTAAGTAATGACCCATTTCTTTCACACTTAGTACCGAGTACAAGGTTTTCTTATAGGAGCAAGAGACAGGTAAACACTGAAATTTCGCGAAAAATACCTCAAATTTCAACTTGGAATTTAAGATATTTCCCATCCATATGGGATTGTAGACTTTTAGTATGTTATTCTGGGGACCTTTCTGAAATGCATAGCAGTGAAATAAATTCTGTTGCAATTTGTGGTGGGTTAACCCCAAAAATGCGCTAGATTTACTGGACTATTTATTGTCCGATTCGAAACTCCAATATGGCCACAAGGCGGCCATCTTGGATTTCCCCATGAAATTTTTTATCGCGATTTCTCAGGAACTACTGCATGGATCTTTCTGAAATTTGGTACACAGGTTCCACTTGGGGTCTAGGTGTGCAAGATACCTTTTCTGGTCCGATTCGAAAATCCAATATGGCCACCAGGCAGCCATTTTGGATTTCCTCTTACAACTTTGTTATTGTGATTTCTCGGGAAAAACTGTGTGGATCTTTCTCAAATTTGGTACACAGGTCCCCTTTAGGGTCTAGTTGTGCAAGATACCTTTTTTGGTCCGATTTGAAAATCCAATATGGGCCATCTTAGATTTCCCCATGAAACTTTGGTATCGTGATTTCTCAGGACGTACTTCATGGATCTTTCTCAAATTTGGTACACAGGTTCCCCTTGTGGTCCAGTTGTGCAGGATACCTTTTTTGGTCCGATTCGGAAATCCAATATGGCCACCAGGCGGCCAATTTGAATTTCCCCATAAAATTTTGTTATCGTGAATTCTCAGGAACTACTGCATGGATCTTTCTCAAATTTGGTACACAGGTTCCCCTTGTGGTCTAGTTATGCAAGATAGCTTTTCTGGTCCGATTCCAAAATCCAATATGGCCGTCTTGGATTTCCTTCATGAAACTTTGTTATCGTGATTTCTCAGGAAGTACTGCATGGATCTTTCTCAAATTTGGTACACAGGTTCCCCTTGGGGTCTAGTTGTGCAAGATACCTTTTTCAGTCCGATTCGAAAGTCCAATATGGCCGCCAGGCGGCCATCTTGAATTTCCCATGAATCTTTATCGTGATTTCTCAGGAAGTTCTGCATGGATCTTTCTCATGTTTGGTACACAGGTCCCACATGGGCCTAGTTGTGCAAGATACCTTTTTTGGTCCGATTCGAAAATCCAAGTTACGCTTCAAATTAATATGATATTCCCGAATTGTGACGTTGCATCACAAGAGTCGTCGGATCAAACGGTGGAGCATATTCTATATATTTACTATAGAGATTATCCATACCTTCACTTTCTATATCAAGGAGTTCAAATGATTCCGAATTAAAACATATTTTTTAAAATTTTAAATCAGTTTACTCTACTCCATGCCGTTGCAAGTGAATTGCTCCTCTGTTTCGTCTGCCGGCAGGCGGGCTACACAAGGAGATGTCACTCTTGTGTCACAATGTACTCGACAACTGTAGACTACGGCGTGTTTTGATCCAACGGAGATTCAGACACTTTCAAACTTTCAACATTACTGCACGGACCAGGTTCCTTCACTAGTATTAAGTTTGTACCATATCTTACTATTTTCGAGCATGGTATCTTAAAAGAGATATCTCAAACTAGCCCAGTAAACAGAACAGAATTAGCATTTGTTCCTTATTATAAAATCTTAAAGTATGTTTCATAGCTTATGCCAAAGTGTCAAAGAGATTTGTCTTCACTTCCATTACCCAATGACACGTGCAAAAAAAACATACTACAAAACGAAGATGAAGGATCCTCTGGACATTCATGTTCAGACTAACTTTGCTCATTTCACTTGTACTATAACAACCAACATCAAGTACAGTTTCTAGAAATCTTGAAACTCCTGAAACTTTTTCCTGAAACACTTCCAATAACAAACCTTCCTGTCAGATCCATGTATTGCGGAGAAGTGACAGTGAATGGCCAACTGGGGCTATTTAATCCCGGTACGGCTGTAAACATTCGTGGCTGTGTTCTGCACATTTTGGCTAGTCGAATCCGATTCTAGTATTTATCCATCAATAATGCAAAATCTCAGGTTTACATGATAAACTGTGTTCATTTCCATCATATGGTGGGGGAATAAATGTTGTAGATTGAATGCAAAACGGACGCTCACATTCACAATATTATTTGACAGCTAATTTCACCGACGTCCGCGCCCACGGACACTCATAGGTAATTAGCACAGTTGCCTGGCCTGTGGGATATTGGATGGTACACGCCTACATATTTTCAATAAATTATGAAAATGGATTAAAAGAAATTTGAAATAGATTTTTTTTTATTTCTCCTAAATGTTTTTCTCTTTCATCTTGACTCAAATAAAGTCGTTACCTTTGATTTCAAGCCGAGAGTTACTACAGGTTTAATTTTCTATACGCTGACCTCTATGACATGGCAAAAGAGGTCTATTTTTCTACGTCATAGAAAAAATATTAATTTTCATAATTTATCGAATATACAGGCAGACATCTACCATCCAGGCATCTACCATAAACATGCCAGGCAACTGCATGTGGCGTTTCACGCCGAGCCCAAACAGGAAAAATCTGATGTCTTTTGATATGTGTTGGTATACGGGGCACCATTTTTCTCTTTCATTATTTATTATTTTACATCGTGAAAAACTCGGATTTTGAAATTTATAAAAATCTTATCACTTCCACCATGCGTGTGCACTTGTTGAAAGCAATTTTTTTTAAATATTTCAACATATCGGTACTGCTTGGTCTGTATATGATTATAGCAGTGCCAGTGTATGAAAAATTTGATTCAAATGCAAAATTGGTAACTTGCACGAAAAAGATATCTTGTGTTCAGTTTACGAAAGTGCTATCTTGCCATTTGTGCTGTCTTAAATCATGGCGTTAAGTACAGTCTAAAATCGGGATTTACAAACCGAAAGATACAATAAAACAAATCTTGTTATTTTGTTCTAAATCCTAAAACTGAGCATGTTAAGTTGTTTTGGGGGAATTCGGCATCAAAAAGCCTTGGAAATAGCTAAATTGACAAAATGAAGGATGTGTGATGTTTTACATGTACGCGAAAAACTCTTGAAAAACGCTGAGATGATCATGGTAATAAAGCCGGTTTTTTTATTCCAAAACTTGCAAAAACATATTTTCCTGGAATATTTACCTCTTATTTTATAGATCAGGCTGGGGGGGGGGGGAAATCAACATGGTTTACATCGCGATCATTGGGTGTAAAAACACTTCCAATAACAAACCTTCCTGTCAGATCCATGTATTGCGGAGAAGTGACAGTGAATGGCCAACTGGGGCTATTTAATCCCGGTACGGCTGTAAACATTCGTGGCTGTGTTCTGCACATTTTGGCTAGTCGAATCCGATTCTAGTATTTATCCATCAATAATGCAAAATCTCAGGTTTACATGATAAACTGTGTTCATTTCCATCATATGGTGGGGGAATAAATGTTGTAGATTGAATGCAAAACGGACGCTCACATTCACAATATTATTTGACAGCTAATTTCACCGACGTCCGCGCCCACGGACACTCATAGGTAATTAGCACAGTTGCCTGGCCTGTGGGATATTGGATGGTACACGCCTACATATTTTCAATAAATTATGAAAATGGATTAAAAGAAATTTGAAATAGATTTTTTTTTATTTCTCCTAAATGTTTTTCTCTTTCATCTTGACTCAAATAAAGTCGTTACCTTTGATTTCAAGCCGAGAGTTACTACAGGTTTAATTTTCTATACGCTGACCTCTATGACATGGCAAAAGAGGTCTATTTTTCTACGTCATAGAAAAAATATTAATTTTCATAATTTATCGAATATACAGGCAGACATCTACCATCCAGGCATCTACCATAAACATGCCAGGCAACTGCATGTGGCGTTTCACGCCGAGCCCAAACAGGAAAAATCTGATGTCTTTTGATATGTGTTGGTATACGGGGCACCATTTTTCTCTTTCATTATTTATTATTTTACATCGTGAAAAACTCGGATTTTGAAATTTATAAAAATCTTATCACTTCCACCATGCGTGTGCACTTGTTGAAAGCAATTTTTTTTAAATATTTCAACATATCGGTACTGCTTGGTCTGTATATGATTATAGCAGTGCCAGTGTATGAAAAATTTGATTCAAATGCAAAATTGGTAACTTGCACGAAAAAGATATCTTGTGTTCAGTTTACGAAAGTGCTATCTTGCCATTTGTGCTGTCTTAAATCATGGCGTTAAGTACAGTCTAAAATCGGGATTTACAAACCGAAAGATACAATAAAACAAATCTTGTTATTTTGTTCTAAATCCTAAAACTGAGCATGTTAAGTTGTTTTGGGGGAATTCGGCATCAAAAAGCCTTGGAAATAGCTAAATTGACAAAATGAAGGATGTGTGATGTTTTACATGTACGCGAAAAACTCTTGAAAAACGCTGAGATGATCATGGTAATAAAGCCGTTTTTTTTATTCCAAAACTTGCAAAAACATATTTTCCTGGAATATTTACCTCTTATTTTATAGATCAGGCTGTTTCCATTGAACATGTCCTCCAATGTTCGAACATTCATGACCGATATTGGCTTGAAAACCATTCGAAAAAATAGAAGAAATACGGTATTGTTACTGTTGTTGTAACAGTGCTTTTCCAATGAAAGTGTTCGTAGTCTAATTGTTACTAGAGAAGAAAACATGTCATTTATTCTTATGGAGCTTCCTGAAATTAAGGCATACCAGGAACTGGCATAAGGCATTCCAAACGGTGTGGCATGGTACGCCGAGTTGGAACTCCTAGGAATCCCTGGCATTTTTTTTTGAACTCCCCAAGGAAAGGATGGCTTACGGCTTGCCATACAAATACATGTAGCACAGAGGGAATGGCATATGCCATTCCAGTTGGAACTCCTATTCATACTCAAGAAGCTTCCTTATGCAAATTAGATAGATGACAATTTGTTTTTTCAATATCATTCGATGTGGATATTTATGATAATGTCCGTGGTCGCCTATGGTGGATGTCTCTTCATTCGATATATTCTTGAATGTGTTAGACAAAAGCGACCTTTGTTGAGTTAGGTGCAGGATTGGCTTTTATTTAGATACTTTTCAAATTTCCTATGCTTTAACATGGTGCTAAGTACAATGTAGCATACTTGGCAATATTGTGCAGATAGTTTTGCTAAACTCCATAGTAGGCAGAAAAGTGAGTTACTTTAATAGCATCTATATTCAATATTTAGCACTTTTATAATCTAGTCTAATTAGAATATATTCGCAATAAATTATCTGTAACACCGTGTCGGAGAAAGGGCAATATATTCAATATTTAGCACCTTTATAATATTATCTAATTAGAATAGATTCGCACATAAATATGTAGCTGGCGTCTGAGAACAGACAATATATTGAACATTTTAGTACTTTGATAATATCATCTAATTATAAGAGATTCGCAGTTAAATATCTAGCTGGCGTCCGAGCGAGACAATATATTCAATATTTAGCACCTTTATAATATCATCTAATTAGAATATAATTTGATTGTTGCAATCAAGGACCAAAGGAAGATGTTGTTTTTGGCGTTTTGTTTCTTTCGAAATTACATTGAAGGGGACCGATTGTCTCCGAAACACCTTCGGTCATCGTTGAATGATTGGTTTGTTGTGCCAGTAAGTCCGGCATTGCCCGTTCTGTAGGCACCAATCAAGCTTTACCTGGGACTGTCTTAAACAGCCTATATACCAGCACATGCGCGTTGTTTAAAGGCCCATTCTCACGGTGCGATTTGTAGTAACAACTTAGTTGCATCGTGAGAACACTCGTACGATTTTAGTCGCAAGCTACAAGTCGTATGAAATAGAACCGGTCCTATTTCATGTGATTAGTTGCATGCTACAAATCGGGGGAATCCCCCGCCGAGTTGTTACTACAAATCGCATAGTGAGAATGGACCTTAACCAGGAAGAACGATAGAATAATCTGTTATTGTCTGCATGAGTGGAGTTGCAGACCACAAATGAAAATGTACTTGCGACTGTCTTAAAAATCCTTACATACCAGCGCATGCGCGTTGTTTAACCAGGAAGAACGATAGAATAATCCCTGTTATTGTCAGAGGAGTTGCACAAACCAGCAAAGAATGTGTACTTGGGACTGCCTTAAACCTCCTTATTCACCAGCCCATGCAAGTTTGAAAATATGTAGCAATTGTGATAATTATACAATATATTTTTTTTTAACGAGAGGCAGTCGGACAATTTGGAGCTGCGATTTAGAAGAAATATTCAATATTTATCATGGCTGCAATTTAGAAGAAATATTCAATGTTTAGCATTTGTGCTAATTATACAATATATTTTCTTTCGGAAGAGGCAGTCCGACAATTTGCGTTTGCGAGTTATCATAAATATTGAATATTTCTTCTGGCTGCAATTTAGAAAAAATATTCAATATTTAGCATTTGTGCTAATTATACAATATATTTCCTTTGAGAACAGGCAAGTCAAAGTGCTAACTAGCAGTTATCCTAGAAATTATCTTCAAAGTAGCACACCCCTTTCTAAATATCACTGATTTTAGAAATTATTTGCGAGGTAGCAGATCTGCTAAATATAGTCCAGTAAATCTAGCGCATTTTTGGGGTCAACCCATCACAAATTGCAACAGAATTTATTTCACTGCTATGCATTTCAGAAAGGTCCCCAAAATAACATACTAAAAGTCTACAATCCCATATGCATGGGAAATATCTTAATTTTCAAGTTGAAATTTGACGTCTTTTTCGCGAAATTTCAGTGTTTATCTGTCTCTTGCTCCTATAAGAAAACCTTGTACTTGGTAGTAAGCGTGAACGAAATGGGTCATTACTTACACTCATTCCATTCGTTATCATATCAAGGTTATACTCAGCCTAAAATAATACCCTTGCACGAAAATATTTATGGAGAAATTCAAAATGGCGGATGTATGGGGTCATTCAAAATCTGAACTTTTTACCATTTTCATGACAGTCCAGGCAATCTATCTGGTGTTTTAGCTGGAACCAAAACAAATTGCAACAGAATGTTTTTCACTGGTATGCATTTCTAATAGGTCCACAGAACAACAAACTAAATGTCTATCAAAATCTATTTGGTGGAGATAGAACTTTTTCTAAAACAAAGATACACCATTATAGTCCGTGAGCTACTAGGGCTCACCTTGCATCCCCCCCACTACAGACCGAAACTATGTTTTTTAGGCGCTTTAGGACATGTCAAATAAGAAACAATTTGTTAACAGTCGATAAACTGGGACTCACTACTCTTTTAATCACTTTGAAATTACTCCTGTGTTAATAAGTACAATTTTTGTGACAATAGGGGGTAGGGTTACAAGAATAGTCTTATCTTCCATAATTATTATCCAATCTTTATAATGTTGGCCACATATTATTCAGCATTGATTGCTGCATCGAATATTTACAAGATAATATCACTATTTGTTGGGTATGACGTCACACAGGGACCATACATACAAAAGTAGGAGTAGTAGCGAAAGCGGGCGTTTTGGGGTGCGTGAGGGTGTGCTTGAGCGATGAGGGACCATTCTTGGCTCGAATGCGTCGTGTGAGGTGTCAAAGTGAAGCCCTCGGTATGTAGACCACGACTTGAGGGATCTCCACATGATCTGTGACGTCATTGCTGACGTCATCAGTAGGAGTAGTAGCCAAAGTAGGAATCTTGAGGGTTTGAAGGAAGGTTTTTGGGGCAGAGATGGACCATCCGTGGTCTAAATGGACCGTGTGGGGTGTCATCTTGTAACTCTCTGCATGTAGATGGCGAATGGTATGGTTTTTGTTGGAAGTCGCATCAGATGGTCCATCTCTACCCCAAAAACCTTCCTTCGCACCCTCAAAATGCCTACTTTGTCTACTACTCCTACTGATGACGTCACCAATGGCGTCACAGATCATGTGGAGATTCCTCAAGCCGTGGTCTACATACCGAGGGCTTCACTTTGACACCTCACACGACGCAATCGAACCAAGAATGGTCCCTCAATCGCTCAAGCACACCCTCACGCACCCCAAAATGCCCGCTTTCGCTACTACTCCTACTTTTGTATGTATGGTCCCTGTGTGACGTCATACCCAACAAATAGTGATATTATCTTGTAAATATTCGATGCAGCACTCAATGCTGAATAATATGTGGCCAACATTATAAAGATTGGATAATAATTATGGAAGATAAGACTATTCTTGTAACCGTACCCCCTATTGTCACAAAAATTGTACTTATTAACACAGGAGTAATTTCAAAGTGATTAAAAGGGTAGTGAGTCCCAGTTTATCGACTGTTAACAAATTGTTTCTTATTTGACATGTCCTAAAGCACCTAAAAAACATAGTTTCGGTCTGTAGTGGGGGGGATGCAAGGTGAGCCCTAGTAGCTCACGGACTATTATGCTTCATATAAGAAGGTAGAAAATATTGGTTTGTCTCAGAATAAGGACAGTTTATCATCCAGAATTCCAATCAATACATGATGATCTAGGATACATTATTCTATGGGGGTGAAAACATTTGCATTCCCAATAGATTTGCTCATAAAAGTAGATAGCAAAACGATAGTTCAGCACCAGGGTATATAATCATACATGGTAATATCCTGCCAGTTGGCATTATTTCCATTAGCATTGTTATCCGAAAGGGAACTGACAAGCTGTGATATATTTTTTTTCAACCTATGACAATCACAGACATAGTTCCATTAACTTATAAAGATATAACTCTATTATCACAAGCACGTAGCAAGTGTCGGGTCTGACATTCAATAGTGTTTGTACCTTGTTGGAAAAAAATGCAGCCTTGACAATTATTCGAGAGAGAGAGAAATTAGATTCAACGTCGCGTTTAGCAATAGTTCAGATATATAACGACAATCTGCCAAACATTTATGATCCATCACAATTGTTTGTAAGACAAATGTTGTTGATGAAAGAAGAATAATTATGCAGATCCTAATATATCATTTAATTATCAAACAAATAATACTTTGAATTATAGGCAAAGTTGACGGCATAACTTATCAAGTTTCATTTTACATTCTGGTTCATAGTAATATTATTAGGGGAAGTGACTTCTCATACATATAGTTGATGTCTTTCATTGTTATTCCTCATGAACACTGCCATAAGTTGAGGAATATTTCACAGCACTATCAATCCCAATACCAGTCTTCCCCAATGTCATTTTCAAAGATCTGGGTTTGATGAGTTTGCATAGCTCAGTCGTTTGCATTCTCCACACACTTGAACAATCCAGGCCATGATCCTTACAGGCGCATCCGCTTCAGCTACAATCCTTCTTGCATTTCCACCTGATAACCTCAAGTAACCCCTGAAGCTAGTGGCAGATCAGTTTTCGCAGGGAGAAACCGATTGAATTGTCCACTCCCATTTTTGTGGCTGCAATGGATGGTCTTCCCCTCAAGTCAATTCCTTCGTCTGGGTTACTACTGTATAAACATATAGGCGTTTTCTATGCTGCTGCAATAAATGACCTTCGTCGGGACTCCTATGACCTGGATGAACACTTCAGCTCGTTGGCGAAAAAGCTCAGTGACAGTTGTCTTCTTCAAGGCAGCAGCTTTGTCAATGCCTATGATCGGAATACTGTGTCACAGTCCAGAATGGCATGCACAAGCAACATATTTGTACAGACTTGCATTCCCAGCACAGACTTTGTCTTCTTGACATTCCAAACTCTCCGGCCTCGCTAGTGACATGGTCATTCAGTCAAAGAAAGACGAATTACAAGCGTCTGGTCCGTCATTCATAATTCAGCCGTCGTTCATCAGAGAATATCCGCGTCCATAATCCAAAGACCTATTCCATATTCCATATAACAGTATTAGCACCAAATTCAAAAAGACAATCATAGTATACATAAACATAGGCTTGTTTCCTGCAAGAGAGAAGCGGTCAACAGTTTTCAATGATGCCGGCAAGACATCATGATGTTCCAAAAATATCAAATCCGTATCGCTGATCAGTATTCTTAATCCATAATATTCGTTGTAAAGTCGTCATCTAAAGAATGATGTATCTCGGTCACGCTTGTGACTTGTGACTGTTCATATGAGTACCATGAGGATCTTGAAGTACATGGGTTCATACAGCCCCTAGCCCCGGGTTATGCGGAATTAGACACAAGTTACGAAACGTAACGCCATAGATCTTGCACGCTATGCTCGTATTTTGCTATCAGCATGCGAAATGTATCGCCAAATTTGAGAAACTTTGAGTGGATGCGCTTGATGGTGTAGCCCTGTTTTAGCAAACAACGTCAACAAGTAGCAGTTCATTACTCTTATGAGTGACCAGTTGGAAAGGGCGGGATGTTTCATATGCAAATGTTTTTATTGTAAAAGCTGCCATTTATTCGACTGAAAGCATCAACACTTTGGTTGGTTATGATACTGACCTGTTAGTTCTGCTCTGTGTTCATGCAGACATGGATGACAATGGCATCTACTTTCAGCCAAGAGAGAATGCAAAGAAACGGATAGTTTGGAATGTCAAGAAGACAAAGGCTGTGCTGGGAATGTAAGTCTGCACAAATATGCTGTTTGTGCATGCCATTCAGGGCTGTGACACAGCATACTGACCATATGGCATTGGCAAATGTGCGGCCGTAAAGAAAACAACGCTCAATGAGCTATTTCGCCAACAAGCTAAAGTGTTCAACCAGGCCATTGGGAGTCCCGATTGAGGTTATCTATTGCAGGTGCTTGTGTGTTTATACAATGGTAACCCTGACGAAGCAATTGGCTGCATGAGATACAAGCGTTTCTGTGACAAAAACGACCCATATATGTGCAGGTACAATTACAACACATATAAGGGAAGAGGTGCCGACATACTGGCATTCAAAACCTTCCACCAACATCAGCATCAGCTAAGTATCAAGGTTCGCGTGTTTAGAGTGGAAAGGGGAAGACCATCCATTGCAGCCACAAGAATGAGGGTGGGCGGCTTCTCTCTGTGAAAACTGAACTGCCACCAGTTCCACTGGCACTCTTTGAGGTTATCAGTTGAAGAAGATGGAGCATGGCTTATATTGTTGAAAATGTAAAATGTAACATGGTAAATGGCATGGTAGGACGTCATGGTAGAACATCAAGTTTGCCTATAATCTAGATTATTATTTGTTTGATAATTAGCTGCTAGGATCTGCATAATTATTCCTCTTTCGTCAAAACATATGACACACAATTGCGATAGACCATTAATGGTTTGCAGAGCTGTATTTTTCAACAAGGCACATGTTGTGATAATAGAGAGATATCTCCATGAGTGAGTTTGTGGAAATATTGTCTGTGACAGTTATCGGTTGAAGGAAAATACATCACAGCTTGTCATTTCATTTATTTTGAGAGAGAATTCCTCTTTCAGATGATTATGCTAATGGAAAAATGTTAACTGACTGAATATTACCATATATAATTCATATAGCCTGATGCTGAACTATCAGTTTGCTATCTACGCTTATGAGTACATCCACCGGGAAGACACGGTTTTCACCACCATGGCATACTGTACACTGGGTCATGTATTAGTTGGATTTCTGGATGATAAACTGTCCTTATTCACGGAAAAAACAATATTCAACCTTGCTTATATGAGGCATAATGGCCTATTATGTTTTATAAAATGGCGTATCTTTGTTTTCAAAAAAAGTCGTATCTCCACCAAATAGATTTTGGTAGACTTTTAGTATGTTGTTCTGGGAACTTATTAGAAATACATACCAGTGAAAAAATTCTGTTGCAATTTGTTTTGGGTCCAGCTAAAAAAAAAAACAGATAGATTGCCTGGACTGTCATGAAAATGGTAAAAATTTCAGATTTAGAATGACCCCATACATCCGCCATTTTGAATTTCTCCATAAATATTTTCGTGCAAGGGTATTATTTTAGGCTGAGTATAACCTTGATATGATAACGAATGGAATGAGTGTAAGTAATGACCCATTTCTTTCACGCTTAGTACCAAGCACAAGGTTTTCTTATAGGAGCAAGAGACAGGTAAACACTGAAATTTCGCGAAAAATACCTCAAGTTTCAACTTGAAATTTAATATATTTCCCATGCATATCTGTTTGTAGACTTTTAGTATGTTATTCTAGAGACCTTTCGGAAATGCACTGCAGCAAAAACAATTCTGTTGCAATTTGTGGTGGGTCAAACCTCAATTTGACTGGACTAATAGCATGCGAGACAATAATAACCATTTCTGCACCTTAATGCCTTTGTTACCTCCATTTTAGAGAGGTCGTTCTCTCTAACCTGTTCATGGGGTAAAGAGGAAACCAGAATCCTGCCTAAGATCAACACGTTCTGCTTGACAAGTCAGGGCCACATATGATTGTTGCTTCTCATGGCATTGTATAATGGAACAAGTTTACGGAAAAAAAAAACAGTTGAATTCTAATTCAATAACTATTGAATATCAAATTCCACAATTCCACCTGAAAGTCAAAATTTTCAGTCTGTTTGTCGGTGGATGATCAGTTCGTCCATCCTGTCAGTGTGATAACCGGGCATAGTGGTCACTGTTTTATATAGGAAATGTTCTGTTACAACAGGGATTTGTCGACATCATCGAGCCAACTCATGCCATATCGATTGAGGGTGGATCCAGAAAACTTTTCTCCACACAGCATTCTTATCTAAACCTGGATGCCGTAGTCACTTCCTTCAGGCCACAATTTGACTACAAAGCTGAAGTCACAAGGTAGGCAAATTATGGTGAAATAACTGGTCTGCCCCAAACTTTATATTAGGCCTGGAGACTTCAATGACATGTTGAAGTTGACTACATGTACATGTATATTAAAGGGAAATGTACTTGTAGTTAGATGAATATATATTTCAATAAATATTTAACAGACTTAACTTTGGAATAAAGCTTCCTTACATTTATTAGACTCCTTCCATGGGTGTATTTGCTGGAAGTGCTCGGTCATACCTGTATACATATATAAACATTGAACATAGAATAATATCAGCACTTGCCTTTCCCAAGAAGGCACTAAATTATCAATGTAGTCTGTTACATCAAAATACATGTAGATTCCTATAATATACATTTAAGTCAAAATTAGTTTGCCTCATTTTTTTTAACCCTCAGCCCGATTGGGCTAAGGTGTATTGTTGTCACCCTGTCTGTCCATCTGTCCCTCCATCCGTCCTGTTTTCCCTGGACTCCCATATCTTGAGAACTACTGAAGACGGGTTGACGAAACTTTTGTCCAATATATAGAATGTAATCTGAAGATGTGCCTTTTGTATGGTTTGTTGGTCAGGCCCTTACCATAATATGCTAAAATTGCCCTAGCATTACCAGATCAAAACCATATTGAAACCATATCATTGCCAGAGTAAAAAGTGATATGGTATCAATATGGAAAATGCTCTGGCAATACTCTGGTTAGGTGATCTGGTATTAATCTGGTTTTGATGGGGCAATGATCTGTTTTTGGAACATGGGGTATCGATATGGCAATACATCTGGTAATGATCTGGTTTGAAGAATGGGACAATGATCTGGTATCAATATGGTAATGATCTGGTAATGATATGGTATCAATATGGTAATGATCTGGTAATGATCTGGTATCAATATGGCAATGATCTGGTAATGATCTGGTATCAATATGGAAATGATCTGGTAATGATATGGTATGAGTGATATGGTATCAATATGGAAAATGATCTGGCAATACTCTGGTTAGGTGATCTGGTATTAATCTGGTTTTGATGGGGCAATGATCTGTTTTTGGAACATGGGGTATCGATATGGCAATACATCTGGTAATGCTCTGGTTTGAAGAATGGGGCAATGATCTGGTATCAATATGGAAAATGCTCTGGCAATACTCTGGTTAGGTGATCTGGTATTAATCTGGTTTTGATGGGGTAATGATCTGTTTTTGGAACATGGGGTATCGATATGGCAATAGATCTGGTAATGCTCTGGTTTGACGATCGAATGCTCTGGTAATACACTGGTTTGATGATCTGGTTTAATCTGGTTTTGATAGGGTATTGCTCTGGCAATGCTCTGGGGATGATCTGTGTCAAAGAATAGAATCCTGAATATCCATTGCTGGCCATATAGGTTGTAATTATACTCCAACATATACTGAATAATATGCATGCCATGTGCACTGGTAGTTTCTTAAATCGTTAAATTTGCATGGTACACTTTGTTAAAACTTGTATACAATGACTGGCACTAAATCTATTGCAGTACATATGCTCTTCCATGGACATGTTGTTGTTGTTATAGCTTGGGCTTTGAATTAACTACAGTATTTTAATAAACTACTGGGTTAAAATTATAAAAAAGCTTTATGTAGAATGCCAGCTGAAGTTTCATAATCCCTATGAGACGATCTGTACAGGATTTACATACCTTTTTTGTGAATTATTTGATCTCAAACTGCACAACATTTTATGTAGACCTTTAGCTCAGCTTCCCCCCAAAATCAGTTGAAATTCAAACTAGCAGCGCCCTCTATGTTCAAGGGAGATGACCAATGTTTAAGTCAATTCTTTCTAGATCAATACCAGAGTATATCCTTTTTGATAATTATATAGGCTTTCAGTCTGAATCATTAAGTTCTTTTCAAATCAGATCATTACCAGTGTCTGTGTGTGCTGACAAACAAAGTCCTTTTCAAACCAGATCATTACCAGAGCTCTGATGTGCAAACCAGATCATTACCAGTGTATGTTAGAAGTGCTGACAAACAAAGTCCTTGTCAAACCAGATCATTGCCAGTGTATGTGAGTGTGGACAACAAAGTCCCTGTCAAACCAGATCATTACCAGTGTATGTAATAAGTGCTGACAAACAAAGTCCTTGTCAAACCAGATCATTGCCAGTGTGTGTAACTGCTGACAACAAAGTCCTTGTCAAACCAGATCATTACCAGTTGTAGTGTGTAAAAAAATGACAAGTTCTTTCCAAACCATATTGTTACCAGATCATAGAAATAGAACCATAGTCAAACCAGATCATCTGGTTTTGTGACCATATGTATTGCCAGAGTATTACCAGTTCTTACCATATCATTGCCATATTGCTACCATATCATTGCCAGAGTTTGCATTTCGGTAAGGGGGTCCTCGTCTGTCTGTCTGTCTGTCTGTCTGTCCGTCCACTTTTCCGTCTATCTGTATCATGGTTTAATTCCAACATTATGTATTATGGGCCTTCATATGGTAAGTTTCTAAAATCTGGTGGTGTTCATATCATTTACATAATAATTTCCCTGTATTCGGAAATGATTTCTTTCCATTCTTCTTCCAAAATATTCATGGAATGTTGCAAGCGTTCTGATCTCATAAATCTACATATTATATACACCAAAAAAAACAAATTCTGCCGGTACATGTTGTGGACAGAGGAAATAACCACATACATGACATAGAGAATTGAGTTGTATGATGTACTGGAAAATATAGAGGTAGTGCAAGTTTAACTCTACAATTTAAATCTCCACAACTGTTTCAGCTTGTGAATTACATGTACCAATTACTCAGTAGGTTTTAGTTATGCTTCAGTTGTAATTTGTGAAATTTTTATGTCTTGGGAACATTTATAAATAGTAGTTTGGTATCCATTTGACCCACTATCAGCAGTGAACCTCGTAGATCTATTATGTTTATTGTATATATAGGCTTTATTTCTGATTGATACACTGAATAAAGCCAATGTTTACTTGCTATATCTTCTGAATAAATGTATGAAACAACTTTAAGATGTATTAGGGGTCACGTCCAATCGATCGAGACGGTTTCTCGATAAACGAGTAAAACCGATTATCTCGTCTCGAAGGGTCCCGGTTTATCTCTATCGATTGTTGTCCCGGTTTTCTCTCGAAGCAGAAGACAATCTCGATCCTTCTCAAAATAATTCCACATGCTTCAAGAATGGAATCGAGATGCCGTCAAATGAAAGTTGAACCATTTGGAATGCGTAGGTTCCTCATATATGTACTCTGCGACAGCGAGATTGATCTGGGCGAGTATATATGCATTTAAACACAGATAATGAATTGAACTAAACATGAATCATTTAAAGTGAACGTAAAGGCTGAGGCAACATGCACTCTGTGGGAAAGAACTACAATGAAAGTATCAAACAGCAGCAACAAATATTTTTGGGGATTTTTTTGCACCGAGTAGGAACGAAATTATCTCTGTTGTATTATTGTTCCCCGGCAGCAGCCATGTTGGCTATCTCACCTCAGAGCAGTGACGTCGTATCACCTTGGGAGCTCTCTACTTTGTGGAGTTAGAAAGCGCAGTAAGCATGTAAACATGTTATCGAAGACCCAGATTTCGACACTTCGTATAATATGCCTATCTCGCAGTGTCTCTGTCCCGCCAAACGGTAATAAAATTATTTTTACCTCACTTAAAAGTTTAGAACTTCCACACTCTGACGTTTCTGAATCGATGTTGTTGATCTCGGTGTCTTTGATCTACGATGCGACAATTCTGTTGGGATTGCATCTTCTTTAATTTCCTTCGCCTCCTGGCTCTCCTGCTGGGCGTCAACATCAGCCTTCCGTAGAGGTCAGGTTGGAAACATTCGGCTTTAAAATAGACCGAAAACAGCACACATTTCTCGGTTGGAGTACAGTCTAGTCTGCCGATGTTGTGCAGCCACTGTTTGAGTCCCGGCTTCCCTAACGGGAATCTATGTAATGATAACTTATCCGACTGTAGCGGTAGCAGAGGAGAACCCGAGACGGATGTATTTTGCTTGCCATCACTGCGCCCTGACAAGTTTCAGCTCGGTAAACACTTGCTGGAGACACGCAACACAGTCAAAACACGCTTGAAACAACCGAGTCCCCCACCTCCGCCATTACAATTCGTGTTACAGCAAAGCCACAAGAAAGTGATACTACGTCACAGGAAAATATCACGTGCTACAAGGAAGCGTTTTCATTGGCGCAAGGCTACTAAATAGACGAACATGGCCGACCCCAGTCGATTGTTGCACCAGTCAATTATTCCGGTGTTTGGAATTATTTTTTCGGAAGAGAAAAAATCACAAAAAATATTTGTTGCTGCCAACTGATACTTTTAATATAGTTCTTCCACATCGCGTGTATGTTGTCACAGCCTTTACGTTCACTTTAAGATTATTTTATTATTCCGTCTAGAGATCTGTAGTCGCATGCTTGCTTTGACAGCGCTATTTCTCTGCACGTCATGAATGGAAAGAATGAAACATCAATTGAAAATGTATAAACTGGCTCAGTTATATAGAATTTGAATCACTATTTGAGATACGTTGAGGAACTGCGAACTGAAATAAATTATCCAAGTCTTAGAATAAAATTCCATATGTTCCTCTGAAAGTGTATCACAAAAGAGCATCTTTATCGTCAGAGATGTCCTCCGTATTCATAAATAAAGTGGATATGAAAACCACAGGAGCAGCTGGTAATTCACTGGAAAACATAGAATAATATAAACATAAATGCTTGATCGAAGATTTCAAACATATAACACGCGGCATCGTTTATATTAAAATAAAATTTATGCGTTGATCTAAAGCGTGATTACTCTCTGAATTGGGTGGTAATTACTTTCTTTATTTGGTTAATTTCCTAGACGCATGAAATCAGCAATAAATAATAGAACGTGAGTATATTATTAAGCGCCGCCAACAGTGCTGTTTCAGTTTCTGCTTTCAAAGAAATTAACCCCTCCCACTTCGTCGTTGTTTCAAGCGATGGTTTTCACCGACCGACTGTGGCGTGGATTAGTTCCGATTGTCAGTATTTCCGCTAACCATTTCCGGGCGAGCTTATGCCATGAATAAAATTTGTTGATATAATCTCTATTTGAACAAGACTAATTCTCAGTAAAATGAAATCTGCAATGAATTAATACATGTAATACCAAATTATAAAACAAATTACACATCAAGGTTAATACTCCGGTCAAACAAGTAACATAGCTTTCATTTTTCAGTTGAAACGATCCAAGTTTGGTACAAAACACTTTATAGGAAAATAGCTTCCATACCACTATTATTCACATAATATCTCGTTGATGTGTCATTTATTCTGTGACGGATACCAGTCAGATACACAATCAATTATCGCTGTGGGAGAAGATCATTCAGTTATATATTTATATATAACTGGAAACATCTGGACATAGATATACAGAATAAACAATGAATAACATGGAAAACACCTTTAAAAAATCCTTCTCTGGATTTATTTTGGCTGCAATATACGTATGCGAGGAGCGCCCCCAAAATATGGCACCCGCTAATCGCATGAGAAGTAAAGATAGGCCAAATTAACAGCAACAAAACATGGACATATTGAAACCGGGACCCCTTTCGAGATTACCGATCAATTTTGTATCCATCTCGAAAACCGGGACATTTCGATCGAGATAGAACTGGGAGCAAACCGGGAGTTTTCGTCAGGGGTCCCGGTTTCAGCCGAGAAATTTCTCGATCCATCTCGAAGGCATCGAGAAAGTGACTCGATTAATTGGACGTGACCCCTTACGTGTGCATGAAATCAATCTGTCCAACTTGATATAAACAAAAGTAATTTGTATTACATGTACAATAACAATAAATTGTATTACATCAACCCCTGATAAATGATACATGTAGCTATTCTAGGAAAATTATGAACAATATGAGAACAGCATTCTCTTTGGGATTTGCACAAAAGCCCCAGCGAATGGAAAACTCTGGAAAAAAGCCCCAATGGACAAAAGCCCCATCCAACATTTAGTTTCAGGCCAGGGCAATAAGATCACAACTTACCAATGTATACCCCCGTACATGGTAGGGGGTACAAATGTATACTGGATTCTTATTGTCCATCTGTCCGCCCATCTGTGTCGATCAGTGCATCCATCTGTTCGCTCGTCTGAGATTCGTTTCCGGGCAATAACTTGAGAACCATTCAGCGGATTCTTCTCAAATTTGGTATGCATATACCATGCCATGAGTTGTTGCCTGGGAATGCATTTCGACCACGTTCACCAATAGGTGGCCTCACCTGGTAGTAAAATCCTATGCATTTTCGGGCAATAACTTGAGAACCTTCCATCGGATTCTTTCCCAATTTTGTATGTATATGCTGGACTTTTAAGGGGCTGAGGGGTTGTAGCACGTCTGATGCCTCATGTTTAAATTTTGGCCTGACAGTTCAAAGTTCAATAATTGGGAAAAATCCAAAATGCAGCCTTCTTCAACTAAATCATGGATATCTTTAGAATGGAGACAAACTTAGAAATGAAGCATGCTTCCTTAGGTCTGTACAATGTTGTATGCACAATGTTGTGTTCGAATTTCATGACTTTACGCAAAATAGCATAGGTGTTATTGTATGAACAATCTGAAAACTGTAATTTTTAATGGAGAAAACGAGAAACATACTGAGGAGTGATTTTCTTCAATTTATGACCAGTTCTTCAATCAAGTTAAGTCACTTATAATCTGGTAAAAATCTTACCTAATTCTCAACAATATTTGTTAAAATGTTTGAAGAAAGTTAATAATTACTTGAGCACCATGTCTTAGGTAAATATATGTAGATCAGATGCAGTGCTCATCAACTAATGCAATAAGTGGGTATATCCTGTATATCCAGCTGTATATCAATGTCTCACAGCTCATTTTCAAAAGTTGATTTTCTGTATTTGTATGTTTTTATTATTTTTTCTTCACCAACCTATAACGTGAATAATGCGAGTTACTATTCAGGGAAGGATTTTTTTTTTGAAAATTTGATGCCTGTTGTTGGATGATATCGTTAAAGCGTGGTATTAAAGCATGATTGCTTTCTGTTTCAGTTACTCGTGGTTGTGTTTTCAGTACCACCCCAATGATCCTGATAATGATGTGTGTGATCTCCCCATTCCAATGAGTGGTAACACAATTCAGGGTTTTACATGTGAGTTACGCTACTATGCTTTTCAATGAGTAATCACAGTTGATAATATAAACTAAACTTCACTAAAGTGAAAATGCACCTGATCTGTGATCGGAATGATTTATCAGGCTGTTTTATTCTTTGGGATTTTATTTTTTCTCGAACTTTTACACTCCCTAACATTAGATTATATTGCTTTAAACACAAGACTATTCCGTGGATAACAACTTCTTTATTGCTGTGGAGCTGATGTTATGTTGGAGATATTTTCAACTTTACAAGGCTAATAAGCTGTGGATAACAACTTCTTTATTGCTGTGGAGCTGATGTTATGCTGGAGATATTTCCAACTTTACAAGGCTAATAAGCTGTGGATAACAACTTCTTTATTGCTGTGTAGCTGACGTTTGACGAATTTTGATGTCTTCATTCGAGGTAATGTAACAACTTTATAGAACCAAATTTCTATATAACAGGGCCAACTCATCAAATTGTTGACTTAACTCAAAAATCAATGAAAGGCGGTGTTAATACAGACAGCAGCCAAAGACAAATGGAACTCTCAAGTCGAGTCAAACACAGAAGGACAAATGCATAATTATCAGAACGTCGGGACTGGGCAATAGGTTGTCAGTTGGATCGTTGTTATTTAAATCAGCCATTCAAATGTGTGACAACGAGCTATTGAGTGTACCACACATACTCCACTGATCACCGAAACAGAGCCACTATAATTTCTTTGATAGGCATTGTAAAAGTTGGTGTGTGTTACACAATTAAGGATGACATTTTGATAGACAGAGAAAGAACAATCCAGGTTTTGGATAATGTAATATATAAATGACAGGAATAATTGATTGGCCATGTGTCAATTGCTTTAATTGTTTTCTTTATTGCAGATAATTACCTTGAACTGGAATCCGATGTTGTGAGTGTCGGTACCAACTACACGATGACAGTGCGTATGAAGATAGGACCGAGTTACCTTTCACATAGTCAGGTCATCAGTGTGACGGATAAACCCATTCCAGATTTGTCTATTATGTACGCATTGTGTCCATTTAATGTCCTATTTACTATTGTGGTCCCATCAGCTCGCTATAGTCTTGTACCCGAATGCGAGTGTTTGGGGGAGGGGGGCGGTGTGAAGCTTCCACCATAATGTTGCACTAGTTGAAGGTGATCACAGTGTTGATGGGATATTGAAGCATACCGATAGTCCTTGTAACAATCTTGATAGGAACTGTATTGTCATGTTTATCATTAAAGTTGTCTTGATTGAAAATCGAATGCAAACAGCTAGAGAAAAAATAGATTAGCACAGTCTCATTTGTGTATTCTGAAAATAAAACATTTCTTTACAGATTTAAAAACCCAGAATTCAAGAAATACAATTAACATTTGAAATGCTTCCTTAGAAGGAAATTATTTACATGTAAGCTTATGCATGTAATTTCATTGTAACTATATATAGTTTTTTACCCCTCGGCCATTTTGGCCTCGGGGTATTGTCGTCGCCATGTACGTCCGTCCGTCCGTCCGTTACCGCACTTTTAGGCAAAATCGCTTGAGACACAACCACCAAATTTTTAACGCTTACTTATCTAGTGCTAAGCCAGATGCCAATCGAAAGTGGCTCCCCTCGGCCCATATTTTACAGAGTTCTGCCCCTTTACAGATATATTAATTTCTAGTTCTGTCCTCTATGCCTGAATGTAATCAGCTATATTTGCAGAACTGTGTTCGGTATAGCTACTATATTTTGGAAACTTATTTATATTGTTGTATTCTACAAGCCAACAAAGGATTACTCGCCTCGGCTTATGGAGTTATGCCCCTTTCGGATGTAGTAATCTCCGATTTTTTTATTTGTAGCTGAATGTACAAGTTATTTCTGCAGATCCGTGTTCGGTACAGCTTATTCGTCTCGGTTCTTATTTCACAAAGTGCTAAGTCAGACGCCTATCGAAAGTGGCTCCCCTCGGCCCATATTTTACAGAGTTATGCCCCTTTACAGATATATTAATTTTTATTTCTGTCCTACATGCCTGAATGTAACCAACTATATCTGCAGAACTGTGTTTGGTATTATTAAGCTACTATATTTTGGAAACTTATTTATATTGCTGTATTCTACAAGCCAACAAAGGATTATTCGCCTCGGCTTATGGAGTTATGCCCCTTTCGGATGTAATAATCTCCGATTTTGTTATCTATAATTGAATGTACAAGTTATATCTGAAGATCCGTGTTTGGTACAGCTTATTCGTCTCGGTTCTTATTTTACAGTAGTGCTAAGTCAGACGCCTATCGAAAGTGGTTCCCCTCGGCCCATACTAATACTTTACAGAGTTATGCCCCTTTACTGATATATTAATTTCTATTTCTGTCCTATATGCCTGAATGTAACCAACTATATCTGCAGAACTGTGTTTGGTATTGCTACTATATTTTGGAAACTTATTTATATTGTTGTATTCTACCAACCAACAAAGGATTACTCGCCTCGGCTTATGGAGTTATGCCCCTTTCGGATGTAATAATCTCAGATTTTGTTATCTGTAGCTGAATGTACAAGTTAGTCTGTAGATCCGTGTTCGGTACGGCTTATTTGTCTCGGTTCTTATTTTACAGAGTGCTAAGTCACATGCCTATCGAAAGTGGCTCCCCTCGACCCATATTTTACAGAGTTATGCCCCTTTACAGATATATAATTTTTCTATTTCTGTCCTATATGCCTGAATGTAACTAACTACCGGTATATCTTCATCATCCCACATAGAACTATCTCTTCCCCAATTCACACAACACATGGGTCTCTATCACTTGGGGAAAGCCGAGGGGTTTTGATTAGATCAATCTCATGTTTTTGTTTACTTCAGTTGTGTTATAAACTGTGGAAATGAGGTGAATCCAGGGGAGAAGATCACTGTAAAAGCCACGACTGACTTCTATGAATCATTCTGGGAACTCCTCTATCAATGGCAGTTCACTCCGACCAGTGATTCCTACCTGAAGAGGACGCTGTTGTGGGGCACAGATACAGCCACACTGCCCAATCAGAACATCCTCGTGATCAAGGCCAATGTGCTCCTGCCCGGCGAATCTTACACTATCAGTGTTGAAGGTACATACAAGGTTGATCATCTAAACTCACATATCAAACTGTACATGAATTTCACTTATTAGCTCCACCTTTTTTAGGCCATATGTTAGCATGCAGTTTTATCTGTTCCCTTCCTTTCATCTCCGGAGACATGTCAATAGCAAGAAAGATGTGTTTTTAGGGGGAACTTTCAACAATTCATAAACCTGAACGTTCCACTAAAAAATTCGAATTCTCAAGGAAGAAAAGTTGCATTTTACCAAAAGCCATACCATTTAAAAAGATCTATAGCAAAGATATGCATTTGACTGGAACTGTATGCATTGGGTAAAATTAGTTCAGATTCTTTATTTTACAGTTAAGTCATAAATTCATACTAGGAAATAATTTTGGAGAAAATCTGTAATTGATAAAGCTCTTGTACCAACAAAATTTTAAATGCGCACTCGTAATTCCATAACAAAATTTTTGCTATTCCATCACTTGATTAAATAACACATGTGATGACCCAATCATACTAGGGTACTGCATGTTATTAAGAGATAGCATGTCAGAATTATCACATCAAAACAGAGCAGCAAAAAAAAAATTTACAAGGCACACTAGTCCAAACGGTGGACTTTTTCAGAGATTCCGTCAAGGACATTTCCAAAATATATAACAAACAAAAAATCTGTAATATTTCGGAGGATGGTATACTTTATTTGAAACTTGACAGCAGTAACTATTGATAAGCCATAGAAAGTCTGCTTATACGGAACACAAATTGTTTACACAGTAAAACTGACCTTACTGACATATGCATTTGTGTGCAAATATGGATTAACAAGTGAAGAAATTAAAACAATAGCACAGTTCTTCTCGCCATAATTGCCCACGCCCGCACTTAGCACACAATGATCTCCACTTCTTTACTTAGCCCGCCAGCTGTAAAGATTGTGTGTTAAAAGCTGCAGTGTTTACGGAAGGATTTACGTTTAACAACGAGTGAAAAACATAGTCTACAAGACTACAAGCCATAAGATTCTGTTGGGAAGTATTCTTGCTAGTATTTACGATAATAAAAATGGCCTCAATGTTCTGTAGCGTCTGTGGAAGTCCAAAACGAAGGCTGACTTGCACTCTGTATGTTTTGCTTGTCGCAGCCATATTGTTTGCGATTATAACCATAGATGCCTGGCGTGTCAACAATGACCCGATGTTTTGTTTGAAAATTATGAACGGGTCTGGCGTGGGTTTATTTTCCCTGGTAAGGGGATTAAATTATATATTTTCGCCCTCTCATTTATTTTAATGTGAGATTGAAGAAGCCTGCGCTAGTCGATAGTCCATTGACGAGTTCTTTACGTTTTTGTTATAATAAAGATATAATAAGCATTCGTAACTGGTCTTTTCTTCTCTCCACAGGAAAGAAAAAGACGATAAACTAATGGACGAGGATGCGGGTCAATCGACTGATGTCACCATGGAACTAGAACTTCCCTTTAGCGTGTCGATCCCCATGGAGAACTGAGACGCAATCGGGAATGAGGACCACTACTACGTCCATGTAGGGAGTGGTGAGATCGAACGTAAACCCGTACGAACTGTTGGGATTGATACCATATAAGAGAGTTCCTGTGAGGATATCTCGGTATCAAAACCTCAGGTGAATTAATTTGGTCAGGGAAGGCCAAATGTTTCACTCACTGTTGCTCCGGGGGCAGTCTGTGGCTTGATAAGTAGTGCTGCAATGATTTCATGTATTACGCATGAAGTCACTGATTACAGCACAGCAGACATAGCTTCTTATGGGTATAGAGCTAATATATCCATTGTCTCACCAGGAGTTTTTAATTCCATGCACTTATGTAACATCTCGCATTATTAAAAGGTATTTGGCTCTGTTGCGTAAGGTCAGGTGAGATCAAAAGCCCCGTGTAAACAAAACTCGCACTCAAGGATAAGTCGGGTTATCTGACACATGGGGTTGAGGTTATTGTTCTGCAGGAACAATGCCGATTTCGCACCTAATTCCCCAGGGCGTTAGTCAAAACACGGTATTGTTCCAGTCACAGCGGGGTCGGGATTTGAGTTGGGTTGATCCACTCTTGGTGGTTAAACCATATAAGGCTCTTTAAACTAATTCCGGTCTGCCATTTCTGGTTCCTGCGAGTCCCAGTTTGGCATCCTCTAGGTTCCGGTAAGAACATTCTGTCCTTTCCGGTCTCGTTATGAGGACCGCAGTTTTTTAGTCGGGTTGATACACCACTTCGGGTGGTTAAACCATATAAGGCTTATAAACCATTTACGGCAGCCTTTTCCGGTTCCCTGCGGTTCCGGTCTGGCATATGATGCCATATGTGACAACCCCCGATGGGTGGAGACTTCCGGTACAAATGGATCTACAATGACCTAGATCATTTGATTACATTTATGTTCGGGTCTCCGTTAGCTCTCGGGTCAATGTGGAAGTTTCGTTTTTTTGGTGAAATAAACCAAATCCGACAACTTTTGACATCCACTTCCGTTTATGCGCACGTGCCACTTCAGGTTTCTGCGCAGTTTCTGGTTTGGATGTCACATCCGTTTGATCTGTAGGATAACCCATCGATGAGACGGTTTCTCAGCCAAACGTTCCAGACTGACAACTTCCGATTTCGTAAAACCGAAGGGGAAGTAACCGTCATCTAGCTGGTCATAAGCCACAACAGCAAGACCAGATTATTCCCGAATAAAGGGAAATACCCCTTACCGAAATGGAAACACTGGTAATACTATGGCAACACTCTGGTAATGATATGGTAAGAACTGGTAATACTAGGGTAATACATAGGGTCAGAAAACCAGATGATCTGGTATGACTATGGTTCTATTTCTATGATCTGGTAACAATATGGTTTGAAAAGAACTTATCATACTACACACTACAACTGGTAATGATCTGGTTTGCACATCATGGCTCTGGTAATTGATCTGGTTTGAAAAGGACTTTGTTTGTCAGCACACACAGACACTGGTAATGATCTGGTTTGAAAAGAAGTTAATGATTCAGACTGGAAGCCTATAAAGTTATCAGAAAGGATACTCTGGTATTGATCTGGAAAGAATTTACTTAAACATGGGTCATCTCCCTTGAACATAGAGGGCGCTGCTAGTTTGAATTTCAACTGATTTTGGAGGGAAGCTGAGCTAAAGGTCTACATAAAATGTTGTGCAGTTTGAGATCAAATAATTCACAAAAAGGTATGTAAATCCTGTACAGATCGTCTGATAGGGATTATGAAACTTCAGCTGGCATTCTACATTAAGCTTTTTTTTATAATTTTAACCCAATAGTTTATAAAGTACTGTAGTTAATTCAAAGCCCCAGCTATAACAACAACAACATGTCCATGGAATCTGAGCATATGTAATGCAATAGATTTAGTGCCAGTCATCGTATACAAGGTTTTACAAAGTGTACCATGCAAATTTAAGAAACTACCAGCGCACATGGCATGCATGTACAAATTATTCAGTATACGTTGAAGTAATTACAACCTATATGGCCAGCAATGGATATTCAGGATTCTATTCTTTGACACAGATCATGCCCAGAGCAATACCCTATCAAAACCAGATTAAAACCACATCATCAAACCAGTGTATTACCAGAGCATTCGATCGTCAAACCAGAGCGTTACCAGATCTATTGCCATATCGATACCCCATGTTCCAAAAACAGATCATTACCCCATCAAAACCAGATTAATACCAGATCACCTAACCGGAGTATTGCCAGAGCATTTTCCATATTGATACCATATCACTCCTACCATATCATTACCAGACCATTTCCATATTGATACCAGATCATTGCCCCATTCTTCAAACCAGATCATTACCAGATGTATTGCCATATCGATACCCCATGTTCCAAAAACAGATCATTATACCCCATCAAAACCAGATTAATACCAGATCACCTAACCAGAGTATTGCCAGAGCATTTTCCATATTGATACCACATAACTTTTTACCCCTCGGCCATTTTGGCCTCGGGGTATTGTCGTTGCCATGTACGTACGTCCATCCGTCCGTTAACGCATTTTAGGCAAAACCGCTTGAGATACAACCACCAAATTTTCAACACTTATTTATGTAGTGCTATGTCAGACGCCTATTGAAAGTGGCTTCCCGCGGCCCATATTTTACAGAGTTCTGCCCCTTTACAGATATATTAATTTCTATTTCTGTCTATATATGCCTGAATATAACCAACTATATCTGCAGAACTGTGTTTGGTATAGCTACTATATTTTGGAAACTTATTTATATTGTTGTATTCTACAAGCCAACAAAGGATTACTCGCCTCGGCTTATGGAGTTATGCCCCTTTCGGATGTAATAATCTTTGATTTTGTTATCTGTAGTTGAATGTACAAGTTATATCTGCAGATCCGTGTTCAGTACAGCTTATTCGTCTCGGTTCTTATTTTACAGTAGTGCCAAGTCCGATGCCTATCGAAAGTGGCCCATACTTTACAGAGTTATGCCCCTTTACTGATATATTAATTTCTATTTCTGTCCTATATGCCTGAATGTAACCAACTATATCTGCAGAACTGTGTTTGGTATAGCTACTATATTTTGGAAACTTATTTATATTGTTGTATTCTACAAGCCAACAAAGGATTTCTCACCTCAGCTTATGGAGTTATGCCCCTTTCAGATGTAATAATCTCCAATTTTGTTATCTGTAGCTGAATGTACAAGTTAAATCTGCAGATCCATGTTCGGTACAGCTTATTCATCTCGGTTCTTATTTTACAGAGTGCTAAGTCAGACGCCTATCGAAAGTGGCTCCCCTCGACCTATATTTTACAGAGTTATGCCCCTTTACAGATATATAATTTTTCTATTTCTGTCCTATATGCCTGAATGTAACCAACTACCGGTATATCTTGATCATCCCACATAGAACTATCTCTTCCCCAATTCACACTACACATGGGTCACAATCACTCCGGGAAAGCCGAAGGGTTTTGATTAGATCAATCTCATGTTACTCGGGCAATGATATGGTTTTAATATGGTTTTGATCTGGTAATGCTAGGGCAATTTTGGCATATTATGGTGGTAAGAAGCAGCGGGATGGGTGACATATCGGGCCGTCCGAATTCTATTGTCATGGCAGGACAAGATTTGCCACTACTTCCGGTCCCACCTAACCCCAACCTTCCTTTACAGGAAGTTCTAAGGTTTTGGCTGCTTCAATGCCGTCTCGTATTCTAGACCACCCTGATTCATTGGGAATGACTAACATCAACATGCTTGTATGCAGATTTATGAGCAATGCAAGCCAGTTTCAAATCCAGTTCTTCCCTTCGGTTTAGTCATTTTCCCTTGGATAGTACCAGGGTGTTTCAGCCAGTGACGGCATAACTGCACAATCGAGACATAATGTAACATTTTAACCTCGACGATTCCATTTTAGGAATCTGTACAGTTATCAGCTCCGAGGCCATACAATCTTTGTATAGCGCCTCCTCGAGTAATATCACACTCAAGGATAACTCGGAGAAAACGCCGTCCCAAGAGCGATGTTTCCTTCACGTGGCCTATGATACCATTTTGGTTCTTCCTCGACTACCGGAAGTTCGCTGGCACAAGATATGTCACGAAGTGTACTTCCTTTGTTAGACATTCTTGCAGAACAGTCCTCCAATTTATATCAGTGATCGGCTTATTGACATTCACTTAGGACGTTACAAGGCTGGTTACAGTTACTACAATTGATTATCTACACCAATCTCATAATTTCTGTCACAGGGGAAGTTAGACATCACCTTTTGTGGTGACTGATATCCTTATTGTGATGCCTGAAGTAAAACTACTTTCATTTCACGCAACTCCACAAGTTGTTCACGAAGGTATTGATGTAAGAATGGAGGACCTACCTCGGATCCAAGTCGATATCTGGCTGTGGAATTTGGAGGAGAGGTTACTATACATCAATGTATTGGATCATAGTCATGAAAAACTGAGCTGATCTCACATTGATAACGACCGCAGAGGTTAGTCGGCCCTGATTGCCACAGACAACAACAGTCCGGACATACTTAAACAAGATGGATGGTTCTCGATCTATCAATTTATTGAAACCAAGTAGAGATTCTATTCCACTTGTGCTGGCAACACGATCTAGGCATTCGTGCTAGACATTTAACAGGTTATTTGAATGTTTTAGTTGACACATTGTCCAAGATACATCAGATAATACCGACGAAATGGCAACTTCACTCTGATATTCTGTGCCAGATCACGTAGATTTGGGTAACTTCGCAGATACAATGTACATCTGTTTGCCACTTGCCTCAACCATCAACTCCCACTGTACATGTCACCAGCACTGGACACACATGCAAGCAGTAGGAGTCGATGCTCTTTCTCAGAATTGGTCGGGGCTAATAGCGTACGCGTTTTCGCCTCCGACAATCCTGTCACTCGTACTACATAGAATACCCGCGCACCCGTACGTCATGTATCTAGTAGTTTCCTGGTGGCCATCCCAAAGCTCCTGGTTTCACAACCTTCTAGAATTAGTGGTCAACATCCCAAGACGTCTTCCACTATGGGAAAAACTACTTCGACAACCGAAGTCAGCAATTTTCCACCACCAACCTCAGCTAATCCATCCGCACGTGTGCAAGCACCCAGGAATCAGCTCTCTGAGGTGGGTTTTTCTAGGGGAGCTGCACGGAGAATGGTCGCTTCCACTCGAACCTCGACTTCCGCAATCAAGGAAAGTGGCAGGTCTTCAATGAGTGGTGTTTTGGAAGAAACAGTGATGCCCATCATGCTTCTGTTCAACAGATAGCAGATTTCCTGTTATATCTCGGAGGTTTAGATCCATCAACTGTGGATGGTTACAGAGCGGCGTTGCCTAGGATTATCAACCCGTCTACGGACGTGAATCCAGCTTCTGATCCTAATCTAACATCCTTGATTAGATTATTTAGTATAGATAGACAAGCTTCTGTATTGAAACTTTCGAAATGGGATTTAGCATTAGTTCTACGGAGACTTTCAGAACATCCGTTTGAACCTATAGCTACTGTCGATCTGAAACTCCTATCTTACAAAAGGTTGTTTTTGTTAGCTTTGGCTTCAGCGGCACGAGTGTCTGAGTTGCACGCTCTGGATGTTAGGGAAATCAGGCAGGATTCTCGTTGGACATATGTTGTCCTCACTACTATTCCTGAATTCGTTGGCATGAAGCAATCTCTGTTTGACAGTATTTCTAGAGATTTTAAGGTTCATGTTTTAGCAGATTTCATATACTCGGGTCTAGAAATGGATAATCTAATGTGTCCGGTTCGTGCCCTTACTATGTATATTAGTCGCTCTAAGGTACAACATACTGGGCGAAGGCGATTTTTTTATACCATTTTGCCCCAGAGCCAACAATAAATATCAAAGAAATATCTCTTCTTGGCTCTACAAAACCATTAGATTAGCCTACAATGAAGTGTCATTGATGCAGACTGCGTTGTATAAATATCTATTCACGAGATCAGGGCGTTTGCAGCGTCCTGGCCTTTATGGACCAATAGGTCAGTAACTGAGATTATGAGGGCCTATTACTGGAGATCGCATGTAACCTTTGCATCATATTATTTGAGGGATGGGACGCTCATTAAGGACGATCTATACTTTTTGGGACCCCTAGTGACAGCACAGCGAATCAGCGGGGTCTGGTCGACACTGACACTAGATGGCTGTGTGGTTTTTGTTATCGGTTTTTAATGGTAAGAACACGTTTTCACTAAAAAAAAAGGGGGGGAACGTGTATGTAACTTCCATTATGCCAGCGCCGATTAGCCCTGGGAGGTATAGGGCTTAACTTGGTAACAACGTTTATGGTACCTTATAATTACTCTAGCTGTCAGGCCTTTATGGAAGTCCATGCTTATTTTAAGCTTTAATGGTCAGCCTGAAGTCCCATGCTGGTATCCACCATAATCCTCATGCCCTTAACCACTGTCACTTTGCTTTCCCAGCCATCCTTCTATGGCATTCTCGCATATGTCAGTATGGTCAGTTCTACTGTGTGAAAAATATATAAAATTTACATGTAATTTTTACATTTTTAATCTAAAACTTACCTTACTGACAGAGTAATGTTCCCACCCAACCTCCCCACTTTGGATCTTTACATCATGGCATAAGAAGTGGAGATCATTGTTGTCCTGGGGTGCTCCAATGTTAAAATCCCTATGATAGAGTTTTGCGTTTAGCTGAAGTCCACATGTACTTTTTACTTAGAAAGTTTGCCTCAGTTGTCAGCTGTCATTGGATGATTATGAAACTTGGTACACATGTTTTGTATGATTAGAGGATGTCCCTGTATGTCCCTGTGCTATTTAGGAGATGAAATATTGATTTTTATTCAAATTTTGAGGGTTTTGTCTTGGTAATCTGCCAATGATAATGTACATACATGTACACCTGTACATGGAAAGTTAGCTGAAGCTGTCATCTTTCATTGGATGAGTTTGACACTTGCTACCCAAGTTCATTGTGATTCGAGGATGTGCATGTGCTATCTAAGAAATATGACATTAAATATGAATTTTTGTACTTTTTACGTTTCCATTGATAAGGTTTTTGTTGGGCAAAAGTTTACATGTAGATCTGTACATGGAAAGTTTGCTGAACCTTTTGTAGGTGGACATGTTTCATGTTTTCCTTGGTCAGACTGACCTATCCAGCAGTAATCCCAAATGTCACTGGCCTATCCAACAGTAATGCCACACGGAACTGACCTATCCGGCAGTAATCCCATATGGGACTCAACTATCCAGCAGTAATCCCAGACCAGACTGGCCTATCCAGCAGTAATCCCACATGGAACTGGCCTATCCAGCAGTAATCCCACACGGGACTGGCCTCTGCAGCAGTAATCTCACACCGGAGTGACCTATCCAGAAGTAATTTCGCACTGGACTGCAATATGCAGCAGTAATCTCACACGGCACTGACCTAGCTATCCAGCCATAATCCTACATGGGCTGACCTATCCCGGTGTAATCTCACACAGGGGTTAGCCTATCCAGCAGTAATCACACATGGGACTGGCCTCCCCAACAGTAATCCCACACGGGATTGCTGTATGCAGCAGTAATCCCACACTGGACTGCCTATCCAGCAGTAATCCTACACGGGACTGACCTATCCAGCAGTAATCCCATACAAGACTCACCTATCCAGCAGTAATCACAGATGAGACTGGCCTATCCAGCAGTAATCCCACTTGGGACTGGACTATCCAGCAGTAATCCCACATGGGACTGGTCTATCCAGCAGTAATAACACACGGGACTGGCCCATCGAGCAGTAATCCTACACAGGACTGGCCTATCCAGCAGTAATCTCGCATGAGACTGACCTATCCAGCAGTAATCTCACACTGGACTGCCCTATGCAGCAGTAATCCCACGGCACTGACCTCATAATCCATCCTGCATGGGATTGACCTATCTGGCAGTAATCCCATGTGGGACTGATGTTATTGTCTGTATCAGATAATCTATTCCAGACATTGTTGTCTGTATCACATCATCTATTCCAGACGTTATTGTTTGCTCCACATTTATGCTTTCAATACTGCTGCAGCTTCGGCGGATGACCCCGCAACTGGCGAGATGTTGGGGTTCTCAGAACTCTTGTTTATTATAGACATCCAATGCATCCATCATCCCACACTGAATTTATCATATTTTAATATTTTACAAGCCACTTCCATAGCATCTTCTGCATTCAACCAAATCTTTCAAGCTTTTGCATATGCATTTTTCATTCATTGTGTACCAATATACACTGACTAATACTGTCTGGCTGAGGGATTGTTGCACCTTTTAGGTGCTGCCTCATGTTGATGTAGCTTTGAAACTGTGACAGGTCACCATGGAATTAATTTGGCCAAATTTGGCCGAAGGGTATTGTCGTCGTCATGTACGTCCGTCCGTCCGTCTGTCCGGCCGTCCGTCTGTCCGTCTGTCCGTCACACCTTTCTCGTTACCAAGATATCTTTAGAACGACTTACCCTAGGCACACCAAACTTGCAGAGTACATCCATATGCTCGTAACCCAGAACCCTATTGAATCTGGACCTGATTGGTTGGAAACTTTGGCGGCCATCTTTAATTTATGCGAAACCATAACAGCTTTCTCGTTACCAAGATATCTTTAGAGTGACTTACCCTAGGCACACCAAACTTGCACTGCACATCCATATGCTCATAACCCAGAACCCTATTGAATCTGGACCCGATTGGTTGAAGACTTTGGCGGCCATATTTAATTTATGCGAAACCGTTAATCTTGTGTATCTCAAGTACCATTTCACTGTTCAGTGTGAAACTTGGTCTAGATCATCGATGCATCAAGAAACTTCAAAGGAATAACCAAACCAGTTTCCCTGATTCGGTGGAAACCTTGGTGGCCATTTTTAATTTATGCAAAATCTTTAATGATGTATATCTCTGATACCATTCAAGTGTTTCATACGAAACTTGGTATACAGCATCGATGTATCAAGAGACCTGCAATGTATAACCACATCAGTTCCTCTGAGTTGCGAGAAGGATGGGTGGCCATCTTTAATTTATGCGAAATCATTAATGATCTCCATCTCTGATACCGTTCAAGTACTCAATGTAAAATTTGGTATACATCATCGATGCATCAATAGACTTACGATAAATGACAGTTCTGGTCTTTCTGATTGGGCGGAATCCTTGGTGGCCATCTTTAATTTCTGCAAAATCTTTAATGATGTATATCTTTGATACCATTTCAGTGTTCTATATGAAACTTGGTATACAGCATCCATGTATCGAGAGACTTGCAATGAATAACCATATCAGTTCCTCTGAGTGGTGGGAAGGATGGGTGGCCATCTTTAATTTATGCGAAATCATTATGATCTCTATCTCTGATAACTTTCAAATGCTCGATGTAAAATTTGGTATATATCATCGATGAATAAATACCAGTTTCTCTGATTGGACGGAAACCGTAGAGGCCCTTTCTAATTGCAAAATTTTCATAATCTGTATATTTGTCACTTGACTACTTCGTGTTGCTGAAGTCTTGATTCAAATTGAATACATTATGAATGGCTGGCGCCCAAAGCCGAGGGGTTTTCAGATGCGCAGCTTCGTATTTGACTTGTGATCGCGAATACTTTGGAAACTTTACATTTATATTCTACAGCAAAAAAAGAGAATGGCCCTTCGGGTTATGCTGAATTCAGACTGGCTGTAGCTGAGAAGTTAGTTGTGGGCCAGTGTGAGGTCACACCTGGGTCTGGGTACGCTTTGAGCACAGAGTTTACCCTCCACTGTGAGGGCTTTCCCTCCAATGCTGCACTCTTCTACAGAGTCTATCTACTAGAACCTGGTGGTGGAGGCCACAAATGTGAGTCATATCTGATAATAACTTAATGCAGGCTTTCAAGCGACTCTTATTGTCCCCCGCTACTTAGTAGGGGGGGATATTAGAAACACCGGTGTCCGTAATTCCGTAATTCCGAAATTCCGTAATTCCGTAAGATTTTCTTGTCCGGACAATAACTCGTGAACGATTTAACCGATCAACTTCAAACTTGGGGTGTGCCTTAACATTGGCGAGAGGACGGTTGGGATTGTTTTTCAGCGATGTGCATAATCCAATATGGCCGCCGTCAGCCATTTTGGATTATAGGCAGTTGGATCTTAGATTTTCTTGTCCGGACAATAACTCGTGAACGATTTAACCGATCAACTTCAAACTTGGGGTGTGCCTTGACATTGATGAGAGGACGGTTGGGATTGTTTTTCAGCAATGTGCGTAATCTAATATGGCCGCCGTCAGCCATATTGCATTATAAGCAGTTGGATCACAGATTTTCTTGTGCGGACAATAACTCGTGAATGATTTAACCGATCAACTTCAAACTGGGGGTGTGCCTTGACATTGGTGAGAGGACGGTTGGGATTGTTTTTCAGCAATGTGCGTAATCTAATATGGCCGCCGGCCGTCAGCCATATTGCATTATAAGCAGTTGGATCTTGTCCGGACAATAACTCAAGAACAATTCAACTGATCTACTTCATATGTGGGGAGTGCCTTAACATTGTTGAGAGGAGGATTAGGATTGTTTTTCAAGGACGTGCTTAATCCAATATGGCCACCATCAGCCATACTGGATTTCATTGGATTTTAAGCAGTTTGATCTTGTCCGCACAATAACTGGAGTACGATTCAACTGATCTACTTCAAACTTGGGGAGTGCCTTGACATCGGTGAGAGGACGGTTGGGATTGTTTTTCAGCAATGTGCATAATCCAATATGGCCGCCGTCAGCCATATTGGATTATAAGCAGTTGGATCTTAGATTTTCTTGCCCGGACAATAACTTGTGAACGATTTAACCGATCAACTTTAAACTTGGGGTGTGCCTTGACATGGTGAGAGGACGGTTGGGATTGTTTTTCAGCAATGTGCGTAATCTAATATGGCCGCTGTCAGCCATATTGGATTATAAGCAGTTGGATCTTGTCCGGACAATAACTCGAGAACGATTCAAACGATCTACTTCATACCTGGGGAGTGCCTTGACATTGTTGAGAGGAGGATTAGGATTGTTTTTCAAGGACATGCTTAATCCAATATGGCCACCATCAGCCATACTGGATTTCATTGGATTTTAAGCAGTTTGATCTTGTCCGGACAATAGCTGGGATACGATTCAACTGATCTACTTCAAACTTGGGAAGTACGTCCCTTGACCTTGATGAGATCCCGGTTAGGATTGTGTTTCATGAACGAGCATCATCCAATTTGGCTGCCAACTACCAGCGATATTGGATTATGTTGCATTTTAAGCAGTTGCATCTTGTCTGGACAACAAATCTAGAATAATTCAACTGATCGACTTCAAACTTGCAGTTTGGCTTCACATCGGTGAGAGGATAGTTATCATTGCTTTACAGTTACCTGTGTAATCCAAGATGGCCACCATTAGTCATCTTAGATTTTCAGCATTTAGATCTTGTCTGGACAATAACTCTAGAACGATTCAACCAATCTACTTCAAGCCTGGGGAGTGCATGGGCATTGGTGAGAGGACAGTTGGTATTATGTTTTATGGATGTGCATAATCCAATCTGGGTGCCATCCGCAGTACTATTTGATTATGTTAAGCTCATCAGCGATATCTCCATTTTCAAATCATACTCTTCATCAATGATATGAGATTTCATCGACCAAATAAAATCGACCATAGAGGTCCATGGCCCCCGCAGCAGCAGCGCCAGTTATGGTGGATGTAATCCACCATAACTGGTGCTGCTAGCGGGGGACATGGACCTCTATGGTCAATTTTATTTCCTATATTTTTGAGTCATTCTTATATTTTCCTATATTTTACTCCAAACATTATATTTAACTTTTTCTCATGAATACGTTCACCAATGCTCTTATTGAGTCAAATTGGCACTAGGAAATACATTTCAGAGTAAACTATTTTATTTTCCACCTTGCTTTGCTCTGCAAATATGAAAACATTTAAATCTCTCTTCGTTGAACCAAACAACAAAAGGGTCTCCTCAATCACGACCACTATGACCGCATTCAGTGCAAATAATTTGATTAAACACCAGACTGAATATGTGATCTGATGGAATGGTACAGCCAGGCTTTTTCATTAGCAATGAGTGGGGGGGAGGGGGGTCTGTGAAACACCCGATTTCAAAATGAGACCTCATAAATGGTCCCAAACCCTGATGACGTATTATATCTCTCTCAATCACGTGATGAATTGTATATTCATTCATCTGCATGACACGTGAACACTTGTCCAGAAATCTAACATCGCTTATGTAACACGAACCCAATTAAATTGTCATTGTAAACGCAAAATACATGTGCCGCAAGGCGTGAAGTTCTATATGTAAGCCGATACACCAAGTTAAAGCTTGCTATTCCGACTGTGCGAATCCAGGGACCTCTCGCTGGCAATTAAGTTGATGTCATGTTACATGAGGGAGGTGACAGGCTAATTGAATTGTAAAAAAGATCCCTACTCGTCATTTAATTTTCATGGATGTTGGGGGCCTGCATTGCATGAGGGGATAGAAGTGGGATTTTATTGTCATGGATGTAGGGAGCCTACGTCATCAGGTTTCAGGACAATTCCTGGAATTTGACATGGACAAAGGAGGAGATAGTGCTAATTGGTGATATCCTGAAAAACATCAATCGAGACTCCTAGCTAAAGTTGATACAGCTTCATTTTCAAAGCCGATATTCATAGCAGCAAGTTCCTGTTTGTACCATACATTGGAGGTACAGCGTAATATCTTTCAATCAAAGAAAACGGGTCTTTTCAGCAAGATGGACCACATTTTCACACATTTAACTGTTATGCTGTGGCGAGCCGTTCAAACGGCTTGCCTTTGCTTCTGTCTATGCGAGTACAGCGAGGTACCATTCTGAAATCACTATTTTCAGATTTACCTGGATGTAAACTTGATATTCTGTCTCAGAATAACGAATTCGAGAGGAAGAAATAAAAATGAAAAATAAAAACCTCCAACGGAGATTTCCATAAAACCACAGGCCCACAAAACAAGAGTTTTGGGGGGTGTGGACGGTGGTATTATGGTGACGTGTCGAATTATGGGGTCTCTATATATAACCCCATGCTTTATATAAATCAACATGAAGGTGTGAAACGGACTTTGGGTGAATCGAGAAATAAACGGTTTACCGCCAAACAAAATACATCAGCATATTCTACAAGTATCACTTTATATATTCCTGTCGTCAAATTAGTATATTTGTGCAATTTTTAAACAGGGAAAATTCCCTGTTTCTTGCCATGCTAGGTGAACTGGCTTATGGGTAATTTCAGAGGCGCCATCCAAGCAGTATGGTTTTCATTACAACACCCCTGCGCAAAATGAGAGAATGACTGAAACTTCCGCGTCACTTCCCCTTATGTGTTGTAATTGAACGCGATATGAAGTAGTTCGACCTAGTTTCGAATAATTTCGCTGGATTAATCCCAGGACGAACCGTTTCTAGGCGCAGATATTGAAGAATATGTCGGTTTCGTTTCCTGGTAAACACTTCTGCTGATATCTTGTGAGATTTTCTTCGAAAGATTGTGTTTTGTCTGTAAACTGGTCAATATGGCACAAGTCGTAGTCACGGAATATGCCGACTTCATCTTCGGCTCTGATATCCAATGAAATACACCGAATTGACGAAATTACGTCATTTTTTAAGATCGGCTGAATCCCACTGCCAAAATTATAGTGCAGTCCCGGTGAGAGAGAGTTTGGAAATTTCGTTCCATCAGTCGACTGGAGAGTTTTGACACTGCGAGTGTGGCATTCTGACAGATCGAGGTGTGTAAAACGTTTTATACCCGTCACTTAATTGATTACTTGTTTCCCGGCGCACATTTATTAAATATTGTCAAATAAATGTATGTTGTAAGTTAAATTTCCGCGCAACTGCATGATTGGAGCACATGGCATGTCTGAAAGCCGCCGTTTTGTGCGCTAAGTTTGAAAACATTTCTTGCAAGGAAAACTTGATTTTTTTCATCAAGCGAAAGCATCCTTTTTACTGCAATTTTCAAATTGACTGACCTTATCGTCTTAGCATCATTTGTCATCTAGCAAAAGTAATGTTCTTGATTCTTACCATCCGTAATGACAGCTCGTTGAGCAGGTCAGGGAAAAGGACTAACTGAGATATATATCCCAATTGGGATAAAATATCCCAATTTGGACATTTTTTGCATACTTCCATATTTTCAAGCTGGCATATTTTGCAAGTTCTCCAGTTCGTATAAAGACATACAACAGTGGTTAGTGATGGGAAGTATACTGCAACAACAACATAAAAAAGTATTGCACGTAATTGCAATTGCACAGAGAATAATGTCGGCGAGAAAAGGTCAGCAAAATTATACAACCGTATTGGCAGTTTTGTGAAGTAGATTCTACCTTGTTTTTGTAGTTTAGATGCCGAAATTCGACATTGCCGTTCAGTATGAAAATCGGTGAAAATATCCCAATTAGGATATATTTCAATATCCAAACTTTGATTTAATATCCCAGTTTGGATATATACCCCACTAATTTTCCGTTTGGGCCAGGCAATGGAGGTTAAATTAATTTTTGATGTTAATAATGGTTTTCTGTGTCTGTGATTTGAATTTTTAAGGGTAAGGATATTTTTGCTTTGTGCAATTGCTGAATGTGATTTTAAAATAATTATTCGATGTACCGGTGGGCATACGTGTAATCTTGAAGAAGACCCCCAAGCTACTTACAGTATTTTCTTGTTGTCAATTGCCACACAAATAAATGAATATGAATCAGATTCAGTGACTTTAATCTTGTACATGTCTACAATAACAATGTCATTGAGCTTTGACTGCAGGTTGCAGTGTCCATGAATACAAAAACCATGAATGAATGCCGCTATGCATCCTGGGCAACACTGCCCACTACGATGCGGACACCGACCTCGGCAATATTGTAACTACCAAAATGTTATCTTTCTGGTTCAATTTTTAATCTTCGGTGTTGTGTTCTTCATCGGGGAATGGTAATTTCATTGGATCGTCAAACAATTGTGATAGCAGTTTAACGCCTCGACAAAATTGTTTCCATCGTCCACTGGTACCACATACGCAACTCTCATTTGTCTAGACTTTCTTTACAGTATTGATGAAGTCTCTTCAATAATTAGAGCTACGATTCACAAATTCATACCACGTATGCAGCGAGAGACACATCAGAAATATATTGAACAGAACCAATTCCTTCCCTGTTTTTTAGCAGCCTTGGATGCTTTCATTTACCATTGCCGGGCGATTCAAAATCCAACCAGACTGTCCATCCATCTAGGAACAGCCCGATTATGGCGGGCTTCATTCTCAATTCTGATTGGTCAATTGCGACAGCTGATCTGTGCGTGACCTCTCTTGCCGGAGGCGTGTCTCGACTGACCAATCAGAATTGAGAACGAAGCCCGCCATAATCGGGCTGTTCCTAGATGGATGGACAGTCTGGTTGGATTTTGAATCGCCCGGCAAAGGTAAAAAATTGCACAAATTTACTAATTTGACGATGGGAATATATAAGTGATACTTGTAGAATATGCTGATGTATTTTGTTTGGCGATAAACCGTTTATTTCTCGATTCACCCAAAGTGCGTTTCACGCCTTGATGTTGATTTATATAAAGCATGGGGTTATATATAGAGACCCTATATTTCGACACATCACCGTAATAGCACCGTCCACACCCCCCAAAACTCTTGTTTTGCGGGCCTGTGCATAAAACGTTGTCGAGAAGCGACTCAGAAAATATAAAATACTCACAGAAACCCCCTTCAAAATATGTGATTCTTTGGTATAGTTGAAGTACAGAAGCTCAGTTTATAGTTCCAAAGTGCGGGTTTCGATGAAATCCACTAAAACAAACTTTATTTTCAAATTTCTGTCGACCTTCTGCGCTACGTAATTTTGTCGCGATGAGATAAAAATGACGTCTCACCCATATCAGATCGATACAGTTGAAGGGCTCTGGCCAATGAGCGCTTCGATGTAGGTCACATGTCCATGCTTGTCCAATCAAGGTAACCGATATCGGGTCGGCTGCTAGCATTACTAGAGAAACGGGAAAACACCTCTTGCAGTTTTTCGATGTTATCGTCTGTTTGATTGGCCATCGGTCGAAATCAAGCCTTCATTCAGAAACTACAAGGAAATCCCTTTCCAATGAAACGTCATACGCTCCCTATGGCGGACGAAAAGTCGGAAAAGACCCGGGAGAAAGGCAGCTGAAAAACCAAGATTTTCATAATTCGCCTTTCCCGACCACAATTCTACCAAAATACTGCAGTCTCTTTCAATAATTTTATTTACGCTGACAACATCGTTTATTTTGCTATAAAATGCGGTCGAATAGCATTGACTAAACCAGTTGGGATACATTGATATGTCAGGTCAGTCACCAGCAAACGAAGCTAAATAATATTTTTTCTCATGAAATCTGGATTTAAAAAAAAAAAGTCAGCAGTTTTCCTCGTACAGCATATAAAAGAACTTAGCAGCATAACAGTTAACAATTAAAGCCAGATATTGAAACAATTCACAAACAAATTGGGGCTCACTGACAAAATTGTAAACTGAATTACCAAATCACTGTAAATGTACATTCTAAATCTTCTAATATATGCAGCAAAGGGCATAAAGAAGTTGTTGCCCGATAGAATACTGTTGAATAGGCAATAACTGTAGATGAACACGATCTGAAGTAACAAACTACATGTACTACATCCAGTAAACTAGATAAATAGTGCAGATGTACAGTCACTCAATAAGTTGTCTCCTATTGTATGTTTTGGTACTTGTATGGCATCATCCGAATTACAGATTTGTAACGCTATTTTTTGGTATTTCCAGGGTCACTGCTGTACGAAGGTTACAAATCTGACATAAACCTGCACTTCTTACCTGCTGGTCCATCAGAGCAGAACTATGTGCAGAGTTTGGTTGTGGTCGTAAGACGTTCCTCAGGTGCAACTGTTAATGTGACAACCACTGTACAGGTAGATGTGAAGTTGTTGTTGATTTCCAGTAGGCATTTCTTCGGAAGCTGCCTAAAAGCACTGTGTTGCACTTGGTAATTCCCTACTTGTTATTAACCTGGCTATGATTTATTTTAGCTTCATTAAATGTTTTTGTTTTTTTTCACCTTTGGTATTTGCTGTAAAAATGATCTGTATGTACAGCAAATACATTCACTAGCATTATACCTCAACAATGTTAACAGTTTCTCCATCATAGTCTGCCTGCATGATCAATAAATCCAGAAATAACAGGACTTAAAAGTTCAGAGACTTTTTCAGTGTGGTTGGTATTAATTTGCATAATCGAATATGACTTTTGACACCATCTTGGATTTCCAGCGAATGTGTTATCATTCAGACCGTTGGAATACAGTTAAGGCAAGACACTGTTAATTTTACTATCTGTGGAAGGCATTGAAAAAAGCATCCAATATTTCATGTATTCCTGATCAGGAAGAGACTAATAAAAATTGTGATTCTGATAATATTGACTTGTACGAAGTTGATCCGTATTTTGCAGGTACAGCCTGTTCAGCTGCCGACAGGCGATAAGTTGTCAGTTCTGCAGAGCCTTATTATTGGGGATAACACAGATGTGAGTGCTCTTGACAAGATGGTAATGCTGGGCAGTACTCACGGTGAGCTTAATGAAGCCCATTCTATATGGGCAAGTTTCCCTTGACAATTTTCCCATGAAAAAGTGCTCTGTAGAAAGGAAAAAGTTAAATTTTTCCTCATCAATTCCCACTCGTACAAAGCTGGTCGGACTAGCTGTTTCTTGACAAGTGAACAAGGAAACTTCGCCGTGTAGATAGCGAATGAGAAAAATTGTTTCTTTTTTGATGCGTACGCAGTTCCATGCCATTTCTCGATTTATTCGCCAGGTGGCCTTCCGTCGTTTATGGCAACGCTGGCCCCATGACGAGGAAAACTTGTTGCTTATCTACATGGATGCCAAGTGGATGCATCCAGACTTGGCGAGGAAAACTTGCCTGTGTAGAACGGGCTTAACTCAATATATTCCACTGATATTCTTTTGTCTTAGGAATTGAATGGTGATGTGTATTTACAATACCCTGTAACCATTACAACATGACACTATTATTTGCCAATCAAATATTGTCTGACATGGAGAATATGTACCAAAACTTTGAAATAATTACATAATGAAAACTGAAAAGGCATTTAACAACTTCCATCTTCTTGATTGAAATGGAAAACAAAGAATTGTACCATTTTGCTTCTTCTTATTTTAAAAAAGCTGGTGATATTCAGCTGTAGATCATAATTAATGTTCAACGATATTCTGCTTGGGGGGGGGGAGGTCACAGGCATTGCATCTATATAATACCTCGAGCTATTGTTTAAATCTGGTTTGTTTTTGACAGATGCACTTGGTTTACTGAACTCGGTTGTACCAGAATTGAACAGTGTCAGTGATGATGAGGGGACAAGGCAGGCCAAGCAAGAGGTGAACATGGCAAAGGAGGAAGGTTGGGTTGGGGGGAGGGTGGGAACAGACTGAGATAATTATGTTGTACATACATGTACATGTGATACTGCATCTGAAATTCAATACTCCCTTGGTCCTTTATAAGACTACATTATGGTATCATGAGCTTCAATTCATAGTGCACACATAAGTCTTTTTCTCATCTGGTGTTTCACATGAATCACATTGTATGATAAACTGCAAGGACCTGGCATGGTTCAATTAAGAAATAAAGACAGAGGAAGAGGTTTCAAATTTCCCAGATAAACACCAGTTGGCACGAGTCCAGCAGTTTAGACCCGAGGCCGCAGGCCGAGGATCTAAACTGCTGGACGAGTGCCAACTGGTGTTTATCTCGGAAATTTGAAACCGACTTCCGAGGTCTTTATTTCGATTCGGACATGCACAATCGAATATTTATTACGAAATTCTATTAAATTAGCTAAAATAAGTTACTATATGTCTTCCACATTGATCAAAACAATTTTTGAATGAGGCGTCACTTCCCAGCCAGTCAATGCGAACATTGTTGCAAACTGCGGAAAAGTATCAGTTACGCACGCGCTCACTATAGTTACCTTCGCCACCTTCGTCACAGCTCTGCAGGTGTTTGCCGGTGTTTATCGGGAATTCAACACCACTTTCAGTACAATGCTTTAACATTGAGGCAGACTGAAGGTATGTTCGAATAAGATTTTAGCCCCTATGAGGTGTGCTTCAAAGTGCCAAAATGAAATGGCATGTTCGAATTTTGCGAATTCGCAGATTTTGAGGTGAAAATTGTGAATAATTTGTTTCATGATATTTCATTTTGGCACTCCAAACTGCGACTTATGGGGACCAAAATCTCATTAAACTATGTCAGGTCCTTTAAGCATTTGACTCAGATGATCTACTGCCCCTCTTCTCTACTTGCTGTCAGTCCACAGATCACATGTATTAATTATATTTTCATGAAAATATAACATAGGAACATAACTAACCAGTTTTGTAATCATCTTCAGTTTTTGAATGATATAATGAATTAAGGAAATATTCCTATTTCCACATGGCAGCAAAAATGTATCAAGGAGCGACCTTTTGTTCCATTAATCGATATTCAACTTTTAAAGAAAGAAATATACAGCGGATATTTTAAGGACAGAAACACAACTAACCACAATATTTGTATTTCAGCTGAGAGAGAAACTGATGACAACATTAACAACAGTGAAACAGGAGAGTGTTGGTGTTATAAAACAGACATCTTACATGGTAGATAGCCTACTGAAGAACCGAGCAGAGGTCACTTCCAAAATTAAGGTAATACCTGCTGATATAAAAGTCATCATATAAAACAGCCTTGCAAGGTTAAATGTACTGATGCTTGCTAACATGGAGATTTATATTAGGCATAAGGACTGAAATATGGAAAATTAAAGAAAATTAAGCTAGAAAAAATGATTAAATGGTTCTCAGGCACAGCCACCTCGACTTTCTAAACGTGCTGCTCAGTTCTTTTAATTTCGGAAACTGAATTCAGGAAAAAAAAATTCTGCCAACAGCAACATTTTTGATAGTAATCTTCTAACTTGAAAGAAGATCTATTTACAGTTTAAAACAGCCTGTCTTGTCATTAAATCCTATTAAGAACTGATATCCATTGTTCAATTCGTTTTATGAAAAAGTAATGTGATATTTTGATAAAAAATTGTACCAGCAATTGTCATGATCATGGGAGATAACGTTGTAGAAATTCTTCAAATCAAACAGAAGACTAGTTATTTCCCACTGTTTGTTCTCCATTATTTGGATTTCAACGTCAACAATTTCTTCTGTTCTAAAAATGAAGTGAAAATAGTCACTTATAAACATTAACTTTCATGGCAATAGCTGGTATAGATTGAGATATGCCGTCTGCAAAATCTTACTCCAAATGTATTGCCTTGAATGCAAAAGATTACCAAGTGATTATCTTCTGAATAGAACTATTAAGTGACAAATCCAGTACGGTAATTTCCCTAATAATTCGCCTTCCAAATTTAATGCCTGTCAACTGGCCATTTTTAGGCACCTACGTGATCAATATAAAATAATTTAACGGCAATTTGAATGATATTTCCGATGTCTCCAGGGGTTATTCTAGCCCAAAATTGTTCACAAACTCAATTTCAAAATTTTGGAAACAAAATATTTTTTCCTTTTTCATAAAAAAACAAATGATGAAACTCAATTTTTAGCCCACCATCACCAGCTGGTGGGCTGTTCAAATCACTCTTCGTCCGTGGTCCGTCAGTCAGTCGATCAGTCCATCTGTCCGTCTGTAAACAATTCTTGTTATCGCGATTTCTCAGGAACTACTGCATGTATCTTTCTCAAATTTGGTACACAGGTTCCCCTTGGGGTCTAGTTGTGCAAGAGACCTATTTATTTCCCAAACCTACACCTGCTGTGCTATATGCCTTAATTCCGCCAGGAATATACCATACAAACGTTAAAACGGAAGTTTAAAACAAAAGTAATCTCCCCCTGGGGAGTTACCTCCCCAGGGAGTTATCTCCCTTTGGAGAGCTCTCTCATCTCAGACAGGATATATAAGGCCAGCTCCCAGTATACACTTCCTCTTTTCTCGTTTGTAACCTCCAGTGGTTACATCAGGGAGTTCCATACAGCTAGTTGTTGTTGTTAAATTTGTACTCTATTTACGGAAATGTTTTTCCTGAATATTATGTCTGAGTATTCTATCCCAATTGTCTTGCCGTTCGTGTGGGCGAGTTTCGACACGCTTAGATGCCCACACACGTTGTTTCGCGTGTAAAGATAAATTATGCTATCGAAATAACACGTGTGAATTTTTGGGATTATGCTTAAGCACGTAGGTCTTACCTACTGCAGGCTACTGAAAACCTCGATCTATCGGAGGTCGATAGACGCGTTTTTGAAATTGCCTTAGTGAAAGACATCAAAATTATAGAGGTCCCGTTTTGGATTTGTCTCCTAAATTGAAACGTCCGGCACCTTCTTCCGTGTCTGGTAATATTCCCCCTAGTGGTACCGTTCCTACAGGAAGATAACCAGAGTGTACTTGAAAGTCTAGCCTTCTCTGGTATAGCATTGTCTGGGAAACCGGTTTCTTTGTTCAGACAGACAAAGGCCAGGTCGCGGCTGTCGGAACACTCCATTGCCTCCGACGGACAAAAGAATTTGTTCTCGCCGCGTGTAGTTCACCGACTCCTCTGTCATTTGGTCTTTCTCCGGCTGATTCTTACAATAGGAATAAAAATCGTTCTGTATCTACCTTTACGATTTAAATCTTCCTCTGCTAGTTTGTCTAAAAAGAAAACTGCCTCTCATTCTATGGAATGGCGTGCGAACTCGACTGTAATTGTTCGGTTTACGGATTTACAACCTCCACTTTCGGCGTATGTTGACACGTCACGTCGTCGTTCCCGTGTTTCTGATCGTCACTCTTGTTTCATCGCAACGCCGTTCTCGTTCCAGACAGTTCATTCAGGAGGTTATTTTTATTACGTTTGGACTGTACGAAATTGAACAAAGATTTTTCTTCACGGAATAAAAATGCTTCAACGTATTATAACTTCGGAGAATTACAAGTTCTGCAGGAAATTTGCAGACCGTCATTTTTCGTTGTGTTGTTGTTGTTGTTCTTGTGTTCCGGATTTTCCCCAGTTTTTGGTAGTTTTTCTTCTATGCATTCAGTTCATTGCCCCTACCAAAATTTAGTCTCTTCTTATATCAAATGTTACTTTGTTTATTTGATATCATGTGATCAAGAGAGAACTTGCAGAGTTTTTTCTCTGTCTTTGATTTTATGTGTGTTGTTGTTGCGTTTGTCTTCGTCATCACAAGTCAAAGCTATACACTACGGCTCTTTGTTACATTTTATTGAGCTACATTATTACTCTCTTTGTGTAATCAAGGGTGTGTTGAACAACAAAAGAGATCACGAGTTCTTTATTAAGAAAAATGTGCTATTCTTTGGAATACATTTTTCTGCTAGTAAATATTTTTTCACAACCAAATTTTCCCATCGGTATATTGAATTAGACGTACAATTCAAATTGGGTTGAGCTTTAATTTTATTTTCTTCTTTCTGAGAAATTATTATTATTAGCTTGAGTGAGTTTATTTTTTCCGAGAAATCCTTAGCATTGATCTTTACTCTGTCTGTGTCGGGATCAACCTGAATTTTCTCAATCATCTGCTTGGGACAGCATAAGTTTGTTCCATCGGGCGGTCTTCTTGTTCTTCGTAAGTTACTTGCGTCCGAGTATGTTTACCGGTTACAGCCTTGTAAGAAGAACCACAGACTGCTCTTTAGCAATGTTTTTCTCCTCGATAGCCTCGTCCAAACATCTTTTAGTCTACAGCATTTGTATAAAAATTGATCTTAATTTTTATTCCGGATGATAATTTCATCTATTCCATTTGAGGACTTATATGCAGTTTGGTCCTCTAATTAGGGGGGCGGTTCTAGATTGAACATTGTTTGGTTGGTCAATTCAATTTTATGAAGTTTATGACCTTACAGTTCATCTACCGGCGAGAGACATCTAAATGTATTGCCTTTCTTCGGGGAATTTTTTAAAAAATTTATTGAAGATCTTCCTAGTTTACGTTGGAAGTTTCTTTGTGTTGATTGTCGGGGATGTTACTACCAGGCTGAGTAACGCTCTCGATTAACGCTGGGGACAATGAATGTGTTCATTCTCCTAGATGCGTTTCAAATCTCATTACAAGTCTCGCATACTACAGCTTTTTGTTTCGCACTCCACTGTGATTTTTCCAGTTTCGGCTTTAAAGTTTTTCAGATTCATCTTCAGTTGTTTTTTCCATAACGTCGTTCTTGTTCTCTTCAACGTCGTTTCTCGTACATTTTTTATCTCGCCTTACGAAGTAAAGGGGAGATATTGTGAGAGGGGGAAAGAGGATGTCGTCGTCGGTGTCGGTGTCGGTGTCGGTGTCCCCTGCCTGGAAATGAATGGGTTTTTGGTTTAGCAAGTTAAAAAAAAATCTAGAATAATTAGAAAAAATATAAAAAAATATAAAAAATATGGGGGTGGGTATGCCACCTGGGGGTACTACCCCTGGGGTACTCTAATGTTAAAATCCCTATGAATGAGTTTTGCGTTTAGCTGAAGTGCACATGTACATCTGTACTTGGAAAGTTTCTTGCAGTTGTCCGCTGTCATTGGATGATTATGAAACTTGGTATACATGTTTCTTATGATAAGAGGATGTACCTGTGCTATTTTTGAGAAGAAATATTAATTTTTCTCAAAATTATGGCAAATGAAGAGTTTTCTGTTTAGGTAAATTGTACATGTAGGCCTCTACATGTATACATATACATCTACATGGTAACTTTGCTCCAGTTGTCAGCTGTCATTGGATGATTATGAAACTTGGTACACATGTTTCTTATGATTAGAGGATGTACCTGTGCTATTTTTGACAAGAAATATTAATTTTTCTCCAAATTATGGTAAATGAAGAGTTTTCTGTTTAGGTAAATTGTACATATACATGTCCATGGTAAGTTTGCTCCAGTTTTCAGCTGTCATTGGATGATTATGAAACTTGGTACACATGTTTCTTATGATAAGAGGATGTACCTGTGCTATTTTTGACAAGAAATATTAATTTTTCTCAAAATTATGGCAAATGAAGAGTTTTCTGTTTAGGTAAATTGTACATACAGGCCTCTACATACATATACATCTACATGGTAACTTTGCTCCAGTTGTCAGCTGTCATTGGATGATTATGAAACTTGGTACACATGTTTCTTATGATTAGAGGATGTACCTGTGCTATTTTTGACAAGAAATATTAATTTTTCTCCAAATTATGGCAAATGAAGAGTTTTCTGTTTAGGTAAATTGTACATGTAGGCCTCTACATGTATACATATACATGTACATGATAAGTTTGCTGCAGTTGTCAGCTCTCATTGGATGATTACGAAACTTGGTACAAATGTTTCTTATGATTGGAGGATTTATTTGTGCTATTTTTGAGATGAAGTATTAATTTTTCTCCAAATTATGGCAACTGATTGAGTTTGCGTTTAGCCGAAGTGCACATGTACATCTGTACACCACAGTTTGCTGCAGTTGTCAGCTGTCATTGAATGATTATGAAACTTGGTACACATGTTTCTTATGATTAAAAGATGTACCTGTGATACCATCCATACCATCACTACCATCCATACCATCACTACCATCCCTACCATCACTACCATCCATACCATCACTACCATCCATAC